>PVIC010022465.1:0-27654 GCA_004025085.1 Thryonomys swinderianus | reverse complement strand
CTCAGCAATCCTCCTGTCTCTGCCTCCCGAGTGCTGGGATTACAGGCGTGAGCCACCACGTCCGGCATTGTGGTATGCGGTGTTGATTGTTGGTGGGCGTGTCTCCACGCCCAGCATTCTATGTGGTTACCGGGGATCGAACTCAGGACCTTGCGCTTGCGAGGCAGGCACCGGAACCACTGAGCTAACCCTCCAGCCCTAGACAGTAATTCTTAAATAAAGGCATATATCCAATCTTTAGAACATGATTTGGGTAGCATATACACCACCCATAATACTATAGGAAATTCTACCTAAAGCCCAGACTGGATTCTTCACTGTACTGTGGGAAAGAGCTAGAAGTAGAAAATGCACTGCTGTTTTCAAATACTGAAATATATGGACAAAACACTGTTAATCTGAATCCTGGCTTGAATAATCTGCATTAAGGTAGAAATAATAAAAAATATGATTCTTTGGTGATTGTTGGTTGACACAGAGTTTAATCCCCAGAGTTACACATTACTTCATTTCTAAACCCAAAACTTGAAGAAATCCATCTAAGTGACATGCCCAGGAAGCAGAGTGACCAACTGTGGAATCACAGAATGGTTTCCAAGTAATGGGTCTGTTAGTCACTTCCACTTCGGTGTGACACACTACCCAGGAAAACAAGGACAATGACTAGCATGCAGGACCAATGTGTGTTAAATTCTCAAGGTTTAAACCTTTGCAAGAACATTCACCTTTCAAATATAGGTCTTGGTGGGCCGGAGAATTAGCTCAGTGATTCTAGCACCTGCCTAGCAAGTGCAAGGTCCCTGGTTCGATCCCCAATAACTATATATAACAATACCAGGCATGGTGACTCACGCCCACCAGCAGTCAGCATCACATACCACATTGCCAGGTGTGATGGCTCACGCCTGTAATCCCAGCACTCAGGAGGCAGAGACAGGAGGATTGGTGAGTTCGAGGTTTGCCTGGGCTACATAGTGAGCTCAGGGCCAGCCTGAAGTACAAAGTGAGACCCTGTCTCAAAAAAATTTTTTTCATATATATACATATATATAATATATACATATATAATATATACATATATACATCATTTATATTATATTATATATATATATATATATATCTGGGAAATTCTATTTTTCTGGGTGAATGGCCTAAGTGATTGTGCAACTTCCAAAACTAGTTGAATACAGTGAGAGTCCAACCCATAAGCCTCACAAAAACTGAACTGAGAAAAGCCCCACTTGTCTAATGCTCATATCAGCCAGCAGGTACCATGCACCTCTGGCCGTGCTGAGTACACCAGAAAATACAAGCAAACAATGACCTCTGCACTCGAAACCACAATGCCCAGAGTAGTGGTGGTGAACCTATGGCATGCATGTCACAGCCGGATGTTACCACTGAAAGCTCTAAGAGGGTCACCATCACCGACCTAGGGAAAAGGACAGAGCAAAAAGAAAAATGACACCATTTAGAGTTCTGGCTTTGCCACAGAATGGGGACACAGCACTGAGGCCTCATAACCGACAGTGAGTTAAATGGGCTTTACATTTTGCCAGTTATAGCAGTTATGGCAATCTGAAAATAAATTATGATAAAAGAGAAAAAATTATGAAGCATTTAGAAAATCACATATATACAATAATATACACAATAAAATATAAATCTCACAATACAATTAGTGAGTAGAAAACAGAATTATATGTAATAATATGTAAAATTTTACAGCTAATTCATAATTTTAATTCTATAAAATGCTTCCCCAAAAGAATCCTATAGCCAACCAAAGGTAGAAAATACGATGTTTAAACAGTTTTATCATTATTCATACTAAACATTATCAGCAGTTCCCATTTAGTATCTGTCACAGTGCTAAACTTTTTTGTTTTTTGGTACAAGGAATCAACCTCAGGACTTTGTGCTCACCAGGCAGGTATGGTACCACCCCAGCCTACTGCTAAACTTTTGTGGATCATCTAATTTAACCTTATGACAATCTCCTAAGACAGATATTATTATCCCTATTTCCAGATGGGAAAACTGAGGCAAGAGGCATTATATGACTCTTCCAAGATCACACAACTGGCTAGTAGCAGATGTAGGATTCAGGGGCCTATATTTAACCACAACAGGTTATGTTTCTACTTTCTTGAATTTATGAAATTCATTGTGAACCTCTTGGAAGAAATAGAACATGTGTCTTTCCTGATAGTTTTCATGAACTTGTACCACTTCAGAAAATGATACAATAGAATATACTCACATCTATTTTTCCTAAACTTTCCTTCTCCCTAGATTTGAGTTATACAGTAATTAAGATATCTCTTTTATGATCCATTTAGCACAAATTAGTAATCAAGATATACTAATTTAAAATCACCTGCTGATATCTATATGCAAGCACAACAGTTTAGGAGGGGACAGCACAGAAGCTCCATTCCCATTTGGAATAAATGTCTGGGGCCAATACTGTGAAACTGTGGAAAACATCTAGACTTACATAGTGAGAACTTACTCATTTTCAATTATTAAATAATATACAGTGCAATTACACAATAGCATATGCTTTCCAACATCCCATCAAGTGGAGTAAGATTGAAATATTAAAGTTTTGCTTTGCACTTACTAGCTTTATTATACTTTGTAAGAAAAAAATTAAATAAGCCCATTAGGCAGTTTTGTTACCAGTGAGTGGCTTTTCCAATATTTTCTTATCTAGTTTATGTAGCATAGCCTCTAATGTAATCATTTTTGCTTGAAAAACCACTATTTTTATGGTCAACAACATTAAGGTAAATTTAGTGTAGGAGAAACCCAATAACAACATACCAAACAGGGCTTTATAAAGACTTTAATAGAGTGGATTTTCACTTTTTGATGATTACACTATTTGTGGTGAACTAAAAGCCAGAGATAAAAGAACAACACTGTAAACTAAAGCCCAGGCTGCAACGAAGCCCACTGATCAAGGACAAGGGACTAGCCATCCTGGTAGGTTCACATTCTTTCTCCTTAAGAATCAGACAGGTACAAGGTGAGCGTTGCATACCTGACCTCTTGAGGCCAATGGAAGAGCATCAGTTGAACCCAGGAGTTCAAAGTCAATGTAGATAACATAGTGAGATGCCATTTTGAAACAAAAACAGAGACAGATTTATATATGCCATTGAACAAATATAATGTCTCTGCATGAGAACTCTAGTACATAAAGTACTAAAGTTGTCATGATGCTGCCATTTACCTTCCATAAGTAAACTATGCCCCAAACAAATTAATCTTACAACACTCAAACTGAACACTGAGCTAAATGAACTTTTTTTTTTTTTTTTTTTTTTTTTGAGACAGGGTCTCGCTTTGTAGTTCAGGCTGGCCCTGAGCACCTATGTAGCGCAGGCAAGCCTGGAACTCAGCAATCCTCCTGTCTCTGCCTCCCGAGTGCTGGGATTATAGGCGTGAGCCACCACACCCAGCACTGTGGTATGTGGTATTGATTGCTGGTGGGCGTGAGTCACCATGCCCAGCATTCTATGTGGTTACCAGGATCAAACTCAGGACCTTGCACTTGTGAGGCAGGTGCTAGAACCACTGAGCTAAATCTCTGGCCCTAAATGAACTCTTATGGTAAAATGCTGATGTGATTTTAAAGACCACGTTCCAAGCACACGTGGGAGAATGATTCCCTTTGACACCAAGGCCCTAATGAAAAAAATTTCAGCCATGCTTCTTAGCTAAAGGGACAAATGTGGAGTTATTGTTTAATAGGTACAGAGTTATATAAAATGGGATTCTGGAGATAAATGATACTTTTTGAATGTATTTAATGCCACCAAACTGTATAATTAAAAATGGTTAAGATAGTACACTTTCTGTAATGTGTATCTCACTACAATTAAAAGTAATTTTAAGGCCAGGTGTAGTGGCAAGCTCCTATAATCTCAGGTTTAGGAAGCTGAGACAGGAGCATTGCTGAGAGTTTTTAATCTTGTCCAAAAAAAGGTTTAGATTTTCATATTTGGGATTTTTCCTCTACACTCTCTAAAGAAGTATCTGTTGTATTGATACCAATTCTTCCTAGTTAGGCCTTTGTGACACAACACTAAAATTAAAGAGGATCCAGAAGTGAACTCTGAACATTGCAAGAGGAAAGTGGTTAGGGAGGTAAGGGCCATGGGCACAGTTAAGAGGATATGAAACAAAGGTAAGGAGCATTTATGGATGCAAAAGAGAGATCTGTGAAAGGAAGGAGGGACTGCAGGATGTAGCGGTGAACAGTCAGAAACATATGGCAGAACCCTTAATTCTGAACTTGCAGGTGTGCTTTTTAAAAATTGATTTTATTGGTACATTTTGTATATACATTATGATCAGAATCAACATTGAGAATTTGTACCAGTACATGACACATCTTAATTTCATCGCTGAGAGTTTGAAGACAGCCTGGGCTATATAGTGAGTTCAAGGTCAGCCCTGTCTATATAGTGAGACCTTCACTCAAAACAAACAAAAAAATTAAAAACAAAGTAGAATTTCACATTGTAATTTTTTCTTGGGAAATGGGTGTGCTGCTTCCACTTCTCTTTATTCTATCCCTTTTTTATGGATTAAAATGTTAACATCTGTGCTGGGGACAGATGTAGAACAGTGGTAGAACATATGATTAGCATGAAAAAGGCAAGAATTTGATCCTCAGCCCCCAAAAAAAACCACAAAAAAATGTAATTCCTAGAATCGTATATCTAATAAAAGTTATCTGCTAGGGTTTGATAGTCTTATATTTCTTTCCCTCTGGAGTAATTCAGGACAGTAAATTCACAATAGGCCTTCTATTAAAAAATACAAAGCTAAACACTTGGTGAAGTAACACATGAAGTGATGAGTCTGAAGAAATGTTTTTGGATTCCATTTGAAGCCAATAAAAGGAATGCACAGAACTGCTAGAAATGCTTCCTGTTTTTTTTATATTTGTTCCTATCAAAGAAGTGATCCGAAGAAAGGCTGAGCTGGGGATGTAGCTCAGTGATGCCTGCTTGCCTGGCAAGTGCAAGGTCCTAGGTTTGATCCCCAGTACTGCAAAAAAAAAAAAAAAAAAAAAAAAAAGGAAGCCTTGAAAACTGCTTCCTTCAGGGAACTTGGAAGAAGCACACTGGAGCACACATCTGCCTTCGTGTTTCCTTTCTAGGAATCCTCAGAACAGGGTAAAAAAAATTCAAGTCAGATAAGGGTAAGGAGAAGGAGATGGGGGAGGAAAGACATTCTGGAAGGGATCTCTAGGACAGCCTCAGAACTTTGGACACATTAGGTCTCGGCTACTCACAAGGAGGACCCAAGAGCAGTGTAAAATATTTCTCTGCATTCTCGAGCAGATTTAACTTCCAAACCAGCTCTTCATGACAGTCAGGTAGAGGGGAAAAAAAAAAATTCAAATATGTGAACCTGAGTTCATAAAAGAGCAAAGACTCACACCCTTGCCAAGGAGCCTGAAGCCCTGGATGGTTGTATCAGCTGACTGTGAAGGAGCTTTCAGCCTCGAGAAACTGAACCCTATGCCAAGGCTGCAGGACTAGAGGAAGGGTATTCTGCGACTTTAGGGTATGCATCTTCATAGGACAATGGGGCAATTTCTACCTGTATTCATGTGGCTAGTCAGGACTTAGAACAGGAGTAGCCAATTAGAAAACAAATTAATTGTTGTACAACACTGAAATTATAGATTAATATCCATGTTAAAATATCGAAGGAAAAAAATAAAATAATAATGTAATGCAGGGATATACACAGCTCTCTGGAGGAAAGTTTCATTACTCCCTCAGGGCTTTCGTACAGCGTATGGATTTTTTAATTCCTAGTGGAATATTTTTCATACACCATTGCAGACTATTAAGTACCAGATATTACATTATGTAGTTTAAACTTTGCACTACTGCATGAGAAAGACTTCCCTGTTGAGAGAACTATTTTTTATGGTTAGCATTTTTTAATATGAAAATGAACTCTCCTTTAGGGTAAGATCACTGCAACTGGAATTTGGGAGAGTTTTATGACTTAACATATTTATCAATGTGTGTAGAAATTCTCTCAAGGGAATAGGGTGAGGAGAGAAAGAAATACAACAGGAAGAAGGCTTTTTAATAACTTGTTGTGTCAACACAGGGCAAAGCAATGGTATTTATAAGGAATGGCTTCCACTGGGCATAACTATCAATGGGCAAGGGACAGGCAAAGGGTGCTGGCAAGTTTTAAAAAAATAATGGTGTGAAAGAACAAAGGGAAATATGTATTAAACTTCAGGCCAGTTAAATGTACACTTGCTAATGCTGGACTATTAACTGCTTACCCAGTAGAGATGCAGACTTGGAAATATTAAAAAGGCAATATAAATGCACTTTTCAGGCAATTCCTGAGAAAATAGAAGACCCTTGTAGAGTTCTGGAGTCAAATGTGGAAATAAAAATGAGTGCTGGTGGTCACGTAAAAACTTCTGCCATGGAGTCTAATGATCCTAGCAGTTGGAAAAAGTGGACAGAAAGTTTAAACAAAACTGACTACTCACTTGTAGACTGTGCCTCCGTTGCCATGACCAAGGGTGTCTTGATATCGTATGTCTTGTTCATTCATCTCCATGAGAAAGAAAGAAAAACAAAAAGGGTGTCATGCTGTGGATGGAAATGTCAAGGAAAAGCAACTCTGGGCCATAAACAACAAGCAGTCTGGGTCATTTCAAGTTCAGCCGCAAGAATGAGAAGATCAATACAACATTTGCTGTCCAATTTATAAAAGACGATACCAAGGGACAAAGTGATGGAAAGTTTAATGACAATTTGTTTGCCTGGGTCATTTCATTAAAGTTTGATAAAAGGTGTCAAAATGGAATGATATAACATAGCTCAAAAGGGTCAGGTCAGAGATACTGATAAGAAAACAGTCTCCAGCATTGCACATAACCAGGACCAAACAGCACTGCACATAAGCAAAGTCAAATTTGAGAAGACAAAAAACACACACAGACAATAGCCAGGAATCTAATCCATGATCTGTAAATACATCAGCCCCTGGAAATTCCTCAGATGACCCTACAATTAACATTTAGCCAGCTATCTGAATAATGTTTATCATTTCCTTAGAAGAGAAAGAATTTTTCTTTGTGAATGGTAAATTAGTACACAACCATAACTGTGCAGAAATTGTATTTTCTGAGGCAAAAGTGCCAGAAAAATGTACTTCAAAATGCACATGTAGTCAAACATTATTGTGCATAAAGGGAAAACTATACATAGACAAGTAATTTTAGGAACTAAAGTCATTTTTATAATTAATATACAAAACAGCATGCACATTTTCTATGATTCTATAAAATCTACTATACCAAAACTAATATCTTCATTTTTATCATGACTAGTTGGTGGATTATGTTATACCTACAAAATAATGTTTTAGAGTTTTTTAGGAGACTCCCTAAACAATCATTTATTAAATGACTTTAAGACTAGTCAGACTCTATGTGATGTGTTTGGTAATTTTATGCACTGGTTCAGCTACTTAAAAATTAACTGCCAACTTTATTCACTAAACAGATTTAATAAAGATCTTATTTTCCATATAGCAAAAGCTTGGGAAAAGCCATAGTAAGCCCTGAAAAAAAAAAATCAATTTCCAGGGAATTGCACTGCCTTGCATGGGCAGAAAATGGATGGAGTTTTTAATTCAATATCACTTGAAAAAAAATAAGTTTGCTCTCAGACCTTTATAGTAAGGCTTTAAATATTTGCTCTACTCTAAACTTCCACCAATTGAATAAAGCCAGGCTTCATTTATCAAGGGAAATATTTTTCTTCTATACAATTCTGAAGTTGAAGCTTCAGAGAACTGTGATAATTAAGAGTACAGAGCAGGTAACAGAAACCGCTTCCTTTCCAAGCCGTTTGCCAATCCCTAAAAGAATATCGATAGATTAATGTGGAAAGGCCAATTCAGCACCCAGCTTAATTGTAGTACAACCTGACTGATGCAATTTACAATCAGCTAATTATATTTAAGGTTGGTGAAAAAATGACAGAAAAACAGGCAACTGCTATTTGAGGGAAATCCTATTTGTTGCTACTTCTATACCACTAAGGAGAGAAAAAAAAACAAACTTTTAACCTGTATAAAAGACATGATGGCATGGAGAAAAGAAAACCACATTACCCTAAACTGAATGCTACATTTCCACACAGTATGCAGAAAGGCAGCATATAAAATGACTGGAGATGCTACACTAGCACAGCTGCTATTTAGTTTACTTTGATCGATGAAGGCTACCTGAAGTGCTCTGTCCACTGGTGAGTGCAAAGAGGCAACTAGGCCAGTTCCCTAAGAAGATTTCTCTTAGAAATGTAAACCTGCCTCCATGGCCTAATTAGTACCATTAATTTGCCTAACAAGCTGTACTCTCATTGTGGCTTGAAACAGATTTCTAAGAGAGGTAAATTTCACTTAATCAAGCCCACAAATACTGGATTAGTGGACCTGAGATGTAAGGCTGAACAGGATGTAGGTAGACAATACACAAAGGCTGGGCTCTGGAAGAACCAGTTTATGATCATGTCCTCCCCACCACGTCACAGGCCTGGGGACAGATATGGACCTGAGTTGCACTACTATAGGAGGGTAAACATTCAGTATCATCAGGGGGACAGGTTGAGGACCAGGGTGTGTGTGCATGGGGTGACAAATGCTTATTGCATGTGTAAACACTGTAGAACCATGTCACCTTAAAAGACAGTATCTATTAAAAAATGATTAAAGAGTTGATTATAAAACATTAATTTTTTTGCTTATCTGAATTTTCTCTTTACACATATATACACATTTCTCTTTTTTTTTTTGAGACAGAGTCTCACTTTGTAGTTCAGGCTGGCCCTGAGCTCACTATGTAGCCCAGGCAAGCCTTGAACTCAGCAATCCTCCTGCCTCTGCCTCCTGAGTGCTGGGATGACAGGCGTCAGCCACCACGCCCAGCACTGTGGTATGTGGTACTGATTGCTGGTGGGCGTGAGTCACCACTCCCAGCATTGTATGTGGTTATGGAGGATTAAACTCAGGACCTTGCACTTGTGAGGCAGGCGTGGGAACCACTGAGCTAAATCTCCGGCCCTCTCATTTTTTTTTTTAAACTGTTTGATGGGTTGACGAGTTCTTGCTGTGTTTTCTAGGCTGGTCTTGAACTTCAGGCCTCAAGTGATCCTCCTGCCTCAGTTTCACAAGTGCTGCATCTGTAGGCATGCACTATTGCACTTGACTAAAAGAATCTTTTTAAACAAAAATTAAGACTTCAGGAATTTGTTACCAAGAAACATTTGAAACATTGATATTTTATCAAAATGGGCTACTTTAATTGAAGTTAGCTAAGAAAAAAATAACTAAAGAAATTCCAAAAAGCTAGAAACATGTTTGCCCTTTTTAGTTGATAATCATTAATGCATTGGAGCTGCACTTATTATGAAATGAGAGTGGGATTTACAATCCTACAAAGTACTGCATTTAAGTATTATAAGTGGGATCAATTATCAAAAAATTGTCAGTTTTCAGCATTTTATGATCACTAGCCCAACCTAGTCAGGGAATATAACTAATCACAACTAGTTGGAACTAGAACTCAGCCAAAAATGGCAGCGCACACCTACAATACCAGCGCTTGAGAGGCTGAAGCAGGAGCATTACAACAAATTTGAGGCCAGCCTGGGTTACACTCTGAGTTCAAAGTCAGCCTGAATTATATAGCAAGACTGTCTCAAAAAAACCAAAAGGAAAAAAAGTAAGACTAGACTCACAGCCCAGTTCAAGGTGACCCATCATGCCTCACCATTCAGAGCCATGGCACCCACAAAAGCAGCGCATCTTTTGCAAGGCATTCACAAGGAAAAGCTATACTATGATGTTTGCTTTTAAGGAGAAATATTTTTAAACTATACAGTCTTTTATATTGAAAGAGGTAAAATAAAGTTTATTTAATAAGACACTAAAGAGTTCTTAAATGTAGTTCAGCTTTCTTGTTTTAACAGGAGAAAAAAAAAGCAAACAAGAAGGGGCTGGGGATTTAGCTCAAGTGGTACTGTACCAACCTTGGATGCATAAGGGCCTGAGTTCCATCCCTGGTGCCTCAAAAAAAAAAAAAAAAAAAAAAAGCAGACTAGTTCATGCAAGGGAAATGGAAAAAGACACAACCATTACAACCGCTACCTTTCTGCCACCAAGATAGCAAATGACCTGGGCAAAATGACTTGTGGGGTCTCTGCTTCTGCTCAAGAAAGGGCAGGGACCAAGACAGAAATGGCAACAGCAAACACCCACAGTGACGTCATGCCTGTGTGGCAGAAGAGGGCACTGTGTAGTTCTGAGTTATACACACAGTGTCATTTGTTTCAGTCATCTTAGGACTGAACCATTAAAATCTAAAATGAACCATTAAAACCTAAGTGGTATATACTGGTGATGATGTGTTTTTTTGTTTTGTTTTGTTGTTTTGTTTTGTTTGAGATAGGATCTGGCTTTGTAGTTTAGGCTGGCCCTGAGCTCACTATGTAGCCCAGGCAAGCCTCGAACTCAGCAATCCTCTTGTCTCTGCCTCCCAAGTGCTGGGATTACAGGCATGAGCCATCAAGCCTGGCATGGCAGTATGTGGTTCTGATTACTGGACATGAGTTACCAAGCCCAATATTGTTGTATGTGCTTACCGGGATCAAACCAGGGACCTTCTGCTTGCCAGGCAGGCACCAGAACCACTGAGCTAAATCTCTGGCCCATGCTGATGTAGGTTTTAAAGCTTACTTTACAGCAACTACCTACTGTGGTACGTCACTCAGTTCACAAACTTGACTCTTTCCGGCTGCAAACCAAATTTGACAAGAACCAAATCAAATTTAATATTTAGGGTCAATGTTGATCTTATGGAGAAATTTGATTTGGTTCTAATCCAGTTTGGCTTGTGACAGAATCATGGAGAAAACTGAGTTCAACATGAACCAAGGTAAAACTGTATTTCCTACTCCTTTCCATTTTTATCCTATATTCCATGAGTTTTCTAAAGGTATTTCAACTTTTTGAAATAATAGCCAAAGACCCAACAGGGCTAGAATTAGTTCTAGATCTGTTACTTCACAGTATATTTCTATTTATCAGGATGAGGAAAATACTGTCACCCTCTACTACAAAATGTAAAAAATAAAAGGAGGAAAAACACCTTTAGAAATACAAAGGTCAAAGTCGCAATCGTTGGAATAACTGCAGAATTTTTAAATCTTTTAATTGACCCTTTGAGCTATTTCTAACCAGTTTCAAACCCAGGGCCACTGTTAACCAGACAATGCCACTCTGGGCCAGAGTAGGAGAAACACACCCAGGAAACGGAGCAGGGAAACTGATTTATAGCTCTCTATAAATCATGCTAAAAGTATTTTTGATGTATTTTTTTAAGATCGAGAAATGGAATCCTCCCTTACAAGGTGACACCAGGAAAAAAGAGTCTCCATTCCAAATGCTACATGTTAAAACTTTTAAAACAGTGCTTGATCGAATGTGTTAATTAGATTAATGGGAAAAATGAAGTGGAATTCAATTATAGATCAGCAAAGAAAATGTTCTTTGTTTATTGTCTGCTGCAGTAAGAAGAATCAGTACCTATCACTTATAAATCATTAAAATAAAAATGCTCAATTAGCTCTTATCTTATATGTAAGGGTCTGATAGAAACTAGTGCTATCACTAGACCTTTGCTTCACAAATCGAAGCAATAATGGTTTCAGAAAGCAGTCACACTCTATGAGCAGACAATTGGAGAGATTTAGTAAATCCCACTTTATAGAGCAGAGACTAATCGGAAAACACAAGCCAGTCAAATGTTTCTTATGAACTGTTGACACTATATCAATGCTGAATCAATTGGTGGCATTTACTCTGAGTGACAGAAAAGAAATAAATATTTATATCGCATAACCTATATCAATGAACCCAAGCAGAAAGCTATTTCTAACCTGTCAATATTTGATTATCTTGAAGAATCATGTCCCTTTCTTTTAATGATTAATATGAATTCCTTATTAAATCTAAGTGGAGGCTAGTGGAAAGGCAAATCATTATTAATGCTTGAGAGCATAAACCACTAAAATAAAAAACTATGCTCAAGTGTTAAAAGTATCGTTAAATGTGACTTACATCTTTCATATCAAGTGGTGGCAGTGTGCAGCCCATGAATGTACTGATGCCCACACCACACACATGACCTTGGTACAGTGTGGTCTCATAGGCTGTTCTCTTACTCTATGGCATCAATTAAGAAATTCCCAGAAGGGCGTATCTTGAAAGCTTCCAGAGATGGGAGGTCTGGTTTTGTTTTTTGAGCAAAAGTAAATAACAATAATAATAAATTTTTTAAAAAGCTTATCATTAAAAGTGAGAAAAAGGCATACTGTTTCACATCGGGTTAGCATACTCCCAAGGGAAAACAATAAACAATCTTTAAGTGTCAAAAATCATTGCCATGACAATCTCCACCACAGAGAACCTCAACACTGAGACCACTGAAATATTTACAGTACTAGGTCTGTTGTCAAAATATTTCAGGATACTTTTTCCCCCCAGTGGAAAGAAAATGTTTTTCATTTTTGAAAGAAGAATCTATGACAGGTTATTTTCCATTGTCTGGGTTGAACAAATGTAGTTAAAGCTTCTTAATTTATGTCAATTTTGAAATATATTTTCCAGCCGAAGAACACAAGAGACTTATACATAAATTACAATTAGTAACTAGAATGCAACCATGTTGAAGATACGTAAATATCCTCAGCTCAGTATTTCTGCTTTTATTCAGGTTTTACTTCATCCTGGTTGTGATACAGATGTGGAGCTCAATCTCAACAGACATTTTGCTGATTAAAGGTAAAAGCATTAGATAAATACTATCAAGAATGTGGGAATTGTGGGTGTGGCTCAGTGGTAAAGCGTGATCCCAGAACGCATGAGGCCCGGGGTTCAATTCTCAATACTACCAAAAAGAAAAAGATCTACATTTTGAGACTACCAAGATTATACAAGTAACACCAGGTTTTCTCAGCTGTATGCAGAATATTTAAGGCCTAGAATTCACACACATTGGATGACAATCAACTGTCAGAACCAAATCGACTTAATTTTTTCTAACTGGATTCAAAGAACTACGTCCTAAGTAAGCATGCATCCAGAAGCGCGACCACACAGTCACCGTTTCAAGGCACGCACTTCTATTAGGGCCCAATGTTACAGGTGATATTAAAGGACAAGCACGAGGACCCAGCTTTGTCTTCTTGACATGCTCCACTACAAGTACTTGATTCATGAAATGCCAATGAGGCTTGGAGAGGTCAGCGTGTGAAGGCACTGAATAAGCATCTGAGATAATTAAGATTTCAGCCTTCGAAACATGGACGGGAAGTGAACAGCAGTTAAGAAAATCAATAAGAGTCTTTTATTTGCAGTGACACAGATGTCTCAGTCAATAGAGCCTAATAGGTAGGCTTGATCGCAATGGACAGGCGCCTGCCTCCGAGGCTATCAAAGGGCTTCCACTATAACAAACATTAAAACGCATTTATGTTGCTAGTGAAGAATCGAGGACCCTGTAGGAAGCTTCATTTAGCAGTGTATGCTTAAAAGCACTATACTCATTCAGATGTGGCCATTTACTTGAATCAAAATTAGTGAGAAATAACTGGCCTGCAGGCCTGTTTGTCCCTCACTGGCCAGGTTAGGTCATTTGGCTTCAGTGCCTGTCAACCAGGCAAACCAAGGTCTCCGGGACCCCAGGGATATTAAGTGCCAAAGGTCTGCTGTTCCCTTGGTCTCCCACAAAGCCAGTGTTGGTCTCAAGACAAAAGAAGGAGCTAAGGTAAGAAGGTAACAGTTTTTCCTTTTCTCCCCAAAGACAATGAAACAAACAGTTGTCTCAGAATGCAGGGCCATTTCAAGGAGCTGTGGGTTGACACACTTATTCAGAACTGATTAACTTTAGATGGAGATGGCAGCAGGGTGTGTGCATGGTCCTTCAATCTGCTGGGAGTGAAACCCATTAGCACAGTTTGAAAAAGAGGCTGCAAATTGGTCTGCCAATCAAATTAAGCCATGTTACTCATTTATGACAAGAGGAAATTCACAGATTCTTTATTATTTAATAAGTTTATAGATTAAAAACTGGACAATAATAAGTTACTGTTGTTTGAAAAATCTTAATAGGTAGTAATACCTACCTGGCCATTGGCTAGTATTTTCTTCAGTTCAGCAGAGGACTTCTTTAAGCTGGAAAGGAAAGACATAATTTTTAGTAGTAGCAACATGATGAACACTTCTGAAGGTCACACTAAAATATACCTTTGCTTTCAGATGTAGGCCTGTACCACACTCCTTTCTGCATAAGATGTTTTTCCAAAGTAACTGGCTGACAAAGATACCAGCAAAGTGATTGATACCCCACAGTAATCTACATTAATAAAAAAACACCTACAGTCAAGAGGAAATTACAGTATTTTATGGACCACTGCAGTGACATTTTGGTCATTAGTCCTGCTGCCTTTGGGTAGACTTTCAGTGGCAATTGTATGTGGACACTATTATCTGCTTAACACAAAGTATTTAACAATGCATTCTCCAAATGCTCACAACAACAAAAATTAGAGTACTTCAAAGATAAAATAGATGGTTTAAGTCCTGGTCTTTTACTACAATTATGTTACCATTCAATTTCCTGGGAAGTATGTGGATTACAGAAATAAATCCTAATTTTCAACAGTTATGTGGATCTATGTGGATGAGCTTAGTGAAAGTCCTTCTTAAGAAAGAGTACGTCAAAAGCAGTTCTGAAATCCTTTGAGCCTTATAATGAGTTATGCCCAGACATACTCAGCTAGAAACATGGGGTATGAAAGAGCACCTGCCTCCACCTGATGTTCTAGTTGACATGTAAAGCTTAACTTTTTCTCTTAACCTATCCACTCTTAATCCTCTATCTACTACCTTAACTCTCCCCCTAGTGTTAGTTACTAGTGTAAATGACTTTCTCTCCACCACATCTTCCCCCAAGACTGGGAGCTCCCTCAGAAGATGGACCACATCTCATTCTATGTACTTCTAGTCCATTCCCTTCCTGTCTTGAACCTTGCCAGTGACTTAGCATGTGCTGAATGTTCAAAAGAGATGTGTTTTTAAAAATACAGAGAATGTTTAAATTCTAAAATTTACTACAGCAAATGATTCATTGCTATTAGAAGGCAAGCACTCTGAGTTGATTCAGGACATCAAGATAGCCATGATAGCACAACTAAAGAAAGTCGTGAAAGATTTTCAGAACTGCGTCAGAAAGTGGTAAGAATTATGGGATTAGTGTGTTTAGTGAGAGGGGAAGTATATTGAGGGGGATTAATGGCAACACGCCTTTTACTGTGATAAATTTTGCAAATTAAACTTTATCTTTTGATTATGCCATTAAATGGTGGTCACTGGTCTGATTGTTATTACATTGTAGCAGTTGTCATGGCAACAGTAAGACCTAAAGATTATGAAAACATCAGAAAGACAAAGGTCTAGGACCTCATATGAAATGTATATGCATCCCACTCAGCACCTCTAATATATGACATTTGAGAAAATCTCAGGCTTCTTGAACTCTGAGATCACACCTTTCATTTCAAGGTGTGATTACTCTTCTCTCTAAATACTTCTTAAACTTCTGCATAATCCAGTCCAAACAAGACTATAGAGACCCAGCTTCTACTTTCCTAGGCTTTACAAGACATGATCTCACCTAAGGGTGCTAGACTTTGAAAAACCATGTCCTCCAGGAGGCAGAAAGGAAGGAAGGGACAAGAAAAAAAGTGAAAACAGAAGGGAAATAAGGCTTTGTACATAAGGAGGGTAGGGAGGAGTGGAATAAAGGAAAGTAATGTTTTTGTTTTTTTTTTGAGGCAGGGTCTCGCTTTGTAGTTCAGGCTAGCTCTGAGCTCACTATATAGCCCAGGCAAGCCTGGAACTCAGCAATCCTCCTGCCTCTGCCTCCTGAGTGCTGGGATTACAGGCGTGAGCCACCACACCCGGCAAGGAAAGTAATGTTTAAAAATTATATCCTCCAAGTCTAAGACTCCATACACTAAACTGGCAGTTAAGAGTGCAGCAGAAACTACACTGAAAAATAAAGTTACTTAAAATTAGTCCAGTTAACAAAGTAATAACAACTACCACTTATTAAGTGACAATAAGTGCTAGGCGCTATGCTAAATGTTACTGGTTATTCACCAAATTTGATCATCACAATACTACATTCCTAGACTTGTGCAACCATTGTGGAGACCAGTGTGGAGATTCCTCAGAAAACTAGGATTAGGGGTCCCATTTGACACTGCTATTCCCCTGCTAGGAATATACTCGAAAGAATTATATTGTAAAGACATATGTACCCATGTTCATAGCAATTCAGTTTGTGATAGCCCAGTCTTGGAAACAACCCAGATGCCCATCAACTGGAGACTGGATAAAGAAGATGTGGTTTCTTTATAAAATGGAGTATTACTTTGCCATAAAGAACAAGTTTGAGTCATTTATGCGCAGATGGACACACCATGAAGACACACTAGTAAGTGAAATAAATGGGTCACAGATATGTAAATATCATATCTTTTCTCTGGTATGAGAACCTATAGATGTAAACGATTTCTAGAATGTATGACAAATTTTGTGAAGTAGGAAATATTCAAAGGTAATGTGGTGGGGGTAGTAATGAGGGGAAAAAATAAACATGATTTTAAAAGAGAAAGAAAGCACATGTATATAGGGGTGGGGGGTTGTAAGCTAGGTAGGGATATAGGTAAAAATCAGAATTAACTCATGTTATATACTGGTACAAATTCCCCAATGTTGAGTGTAATTGTGAGCTGTATATAAAATGTACCAATAAAGAATTCAATTTAAAAAAACAATAACTTATATTCCTTAGATATGGTTACTACGTCTAATTCATAGAGGAAACTAAGGTACAGACTTTGCTCGAAGTCTGTTACATAAAAACACACCTTTTTTGCTACAAAATACTTAAATTCTAGTTTTTCTACAAATGACTCCCAATTTGATCTTTCCAATTATTATAAAGACACAACCAAACAAAATGGAGGCATTGTTTCTCCACAAATACTCCATTATGTCATAAATCTGAGTAACATTTTGATTCATTGCATTTACAAACGGCTTCCACCCAAGAAACAAAACGTGATTCTTTAACACAGCTTCATCAATCTTACTAACACCAGAGGTGGATGGATGGAAAGTTTAATCATCCCAATTTTACAGGAGAAAGCAAAGCTGCATAGGAAGGTCTTGCCTTGGAAGTGGAAGGGAATTTAGTAATTATGGCCTAGGAACCCTACGTAGATCAGTTAGCTCAGTTTAACAAATAGTCACTCACCTAAGGCAGAGAGAGGAACAATTCATGGTCTGAGGGTAACAGAAGAAAACTGATTTCATTCATTATGCCAGTATGTGGTGATCACCTTAATCTGTTTTTATGGGAAAAATCATTTTGTGGAGCTGGTGTTGTGGCTCAATGGTACCTGAATCCAAGGTTGATTATCATGTGTAAGGCCCTGCATTCAACCCCTAGCACCAAAAGGCAAAATAATCCCATCATTTTGTATCCTGAAATTTCTTTGTGATTCAGTTTAATATTCCATTTATATGTATGGTCAGAGTGACCTAAACTATCAAGAAATCCTTTTTGAAAATATTTTTAAATGTAAATGTCACATGATTGTAACCTGAGTGTGACACATGAAGAAAAACATTGAGACACATGAAGAATAAAAGATAAAGGGCCTAGAAATAACAGAAAATCTGAACAAATTAGGACCAGCCAATCCAGAGATGAGACTTAAAGGGAATGGAGGTACACTCCAGTCATTCATTCATTCAGCTATCTCCTTTGTCCCACTCATTGCTGATAATGAATATGCTGTCATCACTGCCCTCAAAGAGCACAGAAGCTACTGGGAAACAGAGGTGATAATTCATAGAAGAGCTACCTGGCATAGACGAAGAATGGTTGGTTATCAGGGACAGCTTTAAAAGAAGCTAATCTAGTCTACTAAGATGATTCAAGTTAGACAGATAAAGATGAAGATGTGGATGAGAATAGGGTGCAGACAGGAAACCGCAGCAAAAGATGTGCAGGACCAGTAGTGAGAAGACCTGGTCTACTCAGGGCACTGGTGTTGGGCAGCACCCAACATGAGAGACTGAAGCTCACCACCTGTGGGGTTTCCCATCACCCTGGGGCTCAAAGAGCAGTGACGAAGCATTGTAGCTTGGACTTCACTGGTCCCCTGCATGTCTGTGCAAACGGGTGGCCCTTGAGAAGGCGGACCCAATGGGAAGGCTTGGGTCCAGTGGGGCTGTGCCCTGTAAAAGAATTGGGGGGGGGCGGTGGGCAGGGATGTGGGTAAAAATGAGAATTGACCTGTGTCACATGTTGGTACAAATTCCCCAATGTTTTGTATGATTGTGAGCTGTGTATATAATGTACCAATAAAGTTTACTGAATAACAAAAAAAATTAAAAGGAAATATCCAAAAAAAAAAGAATTGACCACTCCCTCCTGACTCCCTCCCATGTATGCTCCCACCACTGCAGTCTGCCAGGAAAAAGCAGAGCCCAGGGAATCCCACCAGATCCTAGCTGAACTTTCAGCCTCCAAAACTGGGGGCTAAAAAATTCTCTTAACTTTATAAAGTCACCAGCCTATGAATTTAATTATAGTAAAGAAAAGGTGACTAATACAATTAGCAAGAGCACTTCAGTGGCAGTGTGAAGGAGAGGCTGGGGCAAGGATAGAGAGAGAACGCTACCAGGAGGGAGTGACAGTGACCTGGGCAGCCTGGAACAGTGACATGGCAAAAGGATGCTGGCAGGTGGGTGGACTTGGGGCCACTCAGAAGGCACACGAGGTCAGGAAGAAGCGAAAGCCAACAGATAGGTTTCCTGAAGAGGGCAATGGAAAGCATGCATGCATGTATGTGTGCGCATGTGAGCGTGTGTGTGCTGGGGGTTCTGAGGAAGGGAGGCTCAGAGAAGTGTGCCTGGTGGGACAATGATGAGAAGAGCCATGATCTGCAAGAGGAAGGAGGCACGTTGTGAGGACTGAACTAAATCTTTACAAGTGGGTGCTAAAGGAAGACAAATCTTGGCTCACAAAGAGAACCTTCTAAGATGTAGTAGAATGAAAATGGGGGTTACCTTGGCTAATACAGAGCCTCTTGCCCCGATCATACAAGAAATAGGGCATCAAACATCAAAGGTGGGGGTTTCAGGAGGACTTCTACTCCTCTGCATCCACCCAGACAGAGGGTCTGATAAAACCCAAGCCAGCCTTGCCACACTGCCGCAAAGCTGGGGCTCCTATGCAGGTGGTGGGGAGACCCCTATCCACATCCTATCTCTTGTCACTCCTACCCCAATGCAGCAGCCCTCCTTGACTCCAGCCCAGCTGGCTCTTTACACACATGCTGGGCTCCCTCTCCACTGCAGGGCTGAGTCTTGTGCTCATCCCTCAGGTCTAGACAAAAACATCACTCTCCCCAGAGACAGTTCCCTGAGCCACCCACTTAAATCTAAACACACCCCTGCCTGGTGCCATCTCTCTTGGCATCGAGCCTGTTCCTTTCACCAGACTAACCACAAGTGTAACTGCTGTCTACTCTCTTTTATTCTGCCTGGATACCCACTGGATGGCGCACTTCAGGGGACAATGGCCACACTGATTCCTAGTCCACAGGACACCACCCAGACCCTGGCCAACCTAAAATGGCATATTAAAGTCAGCTGTTGGTCTTTTTCAAATAACATTCCTCCGATAACAGGAAATGCTACTAGAGCAAACAACCATTACTTATTTGGGAGGTCATCACATTTCTAAATGAAGATATCACAGATAAAGAGCCAGGAACCATTAGATTATTAAGTGGTCTCTGAACTTCTACCCAATGCAATGACCTTGTAACAATCTGAACTCACGTGGTAATTTTTTTTTCACGTGGTAATTTTTGAACATCCGAGCTATTTCTCACGTGTTGTTACAATGAATGTGGGAGACCTAAATAGTTATCCTGCCTTTCCATCTTACAGTCTTTTCAGTTCCACTTTGCTTTTTCTACCATGACGACATCTGACCTAAAACACAACACAAAGCCCTTGTCGTTCCTCAGGCTTGCACTCAGTCTAGTGTAGACGACACCTTTCTGAAACACCCTGCCTTCCTGGCACTGGGTGTCCCAAGTGGGCTTCAGGCCCTGTGCTGCCGCTCTTCGGGATCCCAGCTCAAGTGCCCAGCCAGCAGAGAGAAGCTACAAAGCTCCACTGCAGAAAACTAAAGCCCTGGGTGCCCTGCCACGGTCAGAGAATGCATGGTGAGTAACAGGCTGACCGCGTGAGGAGTAGCGTGTGAGCCCATTTCACACAGGAGAGCTGCCAGGTGGGCACCCTGCTGCCACAACAGAACAATCAGGGAAGTGACTTTGGGGAGGAGCAGGGGGTAAATAAAGGGATTCAGAGGAGAGACTTAAGTTACTGCAGTGAAGCCCCTGGGACAAAGAGCCCAGAGTGTGGGTGACAAGAAGCGAAGAGGCAGCAGAGGAGAAGCAGAGACCTGAATTGCAACTCAGCCTAGAGAGGCAGCTCCTGGGGCCATGTTAGGCTGAATTTATGGAAATTATCTTCCTGTGGTAACAGCTTCAAACTCTCGTACAGCCAAAGATCGTACTAATGAGTGATGGAGCTGGTCAATTATACTTTATCACTTGACTCATTCCCTGTCCCTTTCTAGAGAAGAGGCCAGTGCACAATGACACTGACAAAAGATGCACAGGCAACAAAAATTGGTTAAACATTGTAGGATTTTTTTTTTTTTTGGTACCGGAGATTGAACTCAGGACCTTGCACCTGCAAGGCAGGCACTGGAACCACTGAGCTAAATCCCCGTCCCCTTGTATTATGATTGACAAACCAGATCATGGAGGCATGAAAGAGGCACCCAATTTTCTGTTTCATTCAGAGGCTGATGGAAAGCTACTCAACAGACCAAAATTAAGAGTTGTATGTTTTCAATTTCACCTTTCTCTGTGAAGTCCTTTCTCTCTGACACTATGTAAGGTTACCTAGCTGGTCAAACTTCCTTTTAGCCACAAGCACGTTTGCTGGTCATCCCACAGGCTGCTTCTGCAACCCCCTCCCCACCCCAGGTCTGCAGATGACCACATCAGTCTACTCTGCCCTTGCTGGCTCTCACCTGCTGCTTGGAAGTGAGTCCAAGACTGCTGGGCTGCTGTGCTGGGAGGGTCCGGCCCGGGTATTCACCTATAAGTACAGAAAGAATCTTGATCAGTCTTGTGTTCTGAGGACACAGTTTTAATTAACCTATAATTTGCCACACGTTTCTCATTTCGTTATGAAGGTTAATTAGCTAGTTGCTAGACAGGCCCACGGTTGGAATCTATTCAGTATATAGGTTATAGAACTGTACAATCCAAGTATTATATAATCTTCTAGCCCTGGCATTATTTAAATACCTAAGTAATGTTAAAAAGGCAAGATAAACTTCAGAAATGGAACTCATTTCTAGAGCACAGATTCAGATAATATGCCCCCAAAAATGTACCGAGAATACATAGGGTTTAGTAGTAAACATCAAGGTATCACATCTTCCCAGCTCTGTAACCAAACAGAATGCTATAGACTGTTTCTTATTCTCTAAAAAATGAGATCTGAGTAATTCATCATAAAATATTTGAGCCTAATAAAATTGTGAGCTTTGCTTCAGATGTGAAACTTCAAGCAGAAATCCAGAATTCAAAATACACAGAACAATGAAGACATTAACTAGATATATGTTTGTAGCATAAATAAGTCAAAAGGAGAAGAGGGGTATTCTCTGTGCAATATGCTTAGATGATTAATTAATCACTGAAATGAAGACTATAATCTCTTCTGAATAAATCATTACCTAAGACCATTCTGAAGAAACTGACCAACCAAATAATTCCAAATAATTAAAACTACAGCCCAAAAACCCAGTATCCAAATATATACACATATTGGGCAAATACTATAGATGAATCCTCCTCCACCTCTCATTAAAAAAAAAAAAAAAAGCTTGTCAGAGCTTGAGAAAGTGCAGTTTTATTTGACATTTCAATAAGTGGAACACAGCATTACAAATCCATCTAACTTTACTGAAACAATTATTGAAATTCGTACCTTCAGGCCATGTATGTTCCGTTCCCCAGGAGGCTTGCAGGCTGAAACAGTAATTGACTAAATTGTAGAACACATCAGGGCCATTTACAAATTTGCTCAAAATGAATCGTTTAAAAAGAAATGAGGGTGACACCAAAATTAGCAGAGAGAAATGATTGAAAAGTGGCTCCCCAGACCCAAAGTGGGAATTATGAACCAGCGTTTTAACTTGCAGGAGTGAGCATTTATGAATGCAAAAAGCTTTCTGACACCACTTCATATAAATTCCAATTTCTGCTTAAAACATATAAAAATCAAGTTAACTGAGCTAAAATGATTAGATTCCTTTCATAATTCAAATGTCTGCAATCTTTCCTCAGTTTATTATGTTTTGTATCTGCTATCAATTAAACCACTTTGAAAAACATTAAGGTTTTTGGGTTTTTGTTTGCTTTGGAGGCGGAGTGGGAAAAAGACCTTTTAATTTCAGAAAGATGGCCAGAGACTCTAAGATAGGATAGTCAAGTTTGAAGACTAATTTGTATAGCCATAAACAAGTGAATTTATTGAAATGCAAATATGTAACAAATTTTATATACTTATTGCAAATCTTGATGTCTGCTAACATTTAATTCTAAAGATAAAGCACTGCCAGAAAAAATAATATTAATTTCTTGGCACCATCCTGAGTTGCAGATTAATACTTTTCCAATTCTGCATATGCTTCTTCAGCAAATGTTAAAAGTACAAATGCTTCTGGCTCATATTATAGACCACTTCCACTTGAAAAGTATGGTGCCCTACAAATTCTATGTTAAGGGGCTGTCAAGTTTGATTGATTGTTTAGAGAAAGATTAATTTGATTTTTTTCTCTCCCTCAAATATACATGTATTTTTCCCCTTTTTCTGACAAGAAATAGAGCTGCTTAATAATAAGATATGAGTAATAATTACCATGAATTGTTTTCCTTTTGCATATTTCAAGTAAAGTCAAATTTGTTTTTATTGTCCTAGAATATATATCTAAATCTTAATAAAGGGGTTTTACTTATCTTTCTAAAGCACGTTAAAATTAAAGCTCCAGGGCCAGGGATGTAGCTCAGTGTTCCAACATCTGCCTCATAAGCGCAAGGGCCCGAGTTTGATCCCCAGTAACCACATACCACAATGCTGGACATGGTGAGTAGCCTTCACCAGTAATCAGTACCGCACACCACAAATGCCAGATGTGGTGGCTCATACCTGCAATTCCAGCACTCAGGAGGCAGAAGCAGGAAGATGTGAGTTCGAGGCTTGCCTAGGCTACATGGTGAGCTCAGGGCCAGCGTGAACTACAAAGCAAGACCCTGTCTCAAAAAAAAAAAAATTAAAGCTCCAAATCTTCTTTTCTTAACATGGAAATTGACTTTTTTGGGGCACTGGTACTGATGATTGAACATAAGACCTCATTCAAGGCTAGCACACTACCAGATACATGCCAGCCCTTTTTAATTTGTTGAATTACAATCCTTCTGCCTCAGCTCTCCAGTAGCTGAAAATACAGATTTGTGCCACGATATCAGGCAGAAATAAATTTTTGAACAAAGCAATCACATATATTTAGTGCTGATCCTTGAGGGACCCAGTACTTCCAAGGCAACACCTTAAAATAGTTCCTCCAAAGTATCCAGGGCATGCAAGGAATGCAGAGACAGGCATCAACTCTTATCTTTGTTTTTAATATCTGCTTTGCTTCTGTAGTCTTCAAACTAAAAATCCAAATAACATTCCACAAAACCCAGGAATCACCAATATCCTAAAGTGATGGAGCCCGAAGTTGCTATAAGGAAAGCTAGTGAATCTTCATACTTTTCAACATGTAACACATCTTTTTTTTTTTTTTTTTTTTTTGAGACAGGGTCTCGCTTTGTAGTTCAGGCTGGCCCTGAGCTCACTATATAGCCCAGGCAAGGCTCGAACTCAGCATCCTCCTGTCTGCCTCCCGAGTGCTGGGATTACAGGCGTGAGCCACCACGCCCGGCTTGTAACACATCTTTTAACTACAGGAACACTTGGCCATGAGCTGAGAGCTATTGCATCAGAGAACTGTATTGCTTGGCAAGATGAAAACACATTACTAGAACAGACTTGTTTTCCCCTTTGAATCCGACTTGTTCAGTCTAAGGAATCTTTTTGACATGGAGCCTGACACAGAATCTAAGGTCTGAGGGCCCTGCACATTCAGCAGGCAATTACCCCAATGTCTCTACACTCAGATTGTGTTTCTTTCATAATCTCACTTATCTACATACACCAGATGTAGAAAGGTCGCAAAAAGTAAAAGACAGCAAAAACCAGAATATTTGAATGATAGCCCACAAAACCCCACTGAGGTAGGGAGACAAGGTTTCAAGCTACTCTCATGTGTGCTGCAGTGGCATTTTAACTTGCATGCCTCTCTACTTTCAGCAAATTATAATTTAGATAAAATTTTTACTCAAAGGAAACATCACTAACTTCTATGCTGTGTGACCCTGAAGTGCCTTAATCTCTCAACAGTCTCATCCTCACAACAATACTCAATACATCCTCACAATAATACTCAATACAACCTAGGCGGTAGTGTTGGCACACAGAGCAGTATTAGTACCTCTACAGATGGGAGGGAACACAGTAGTGTCTGGTGACACTGCAGGACTCATCACAAAACAAAAGAAAATGAACAAAATGAGAAAATTTCAGCTAAAGAGAAGTAAATATTGTAGTGAAAAGAAAAAAAAGCCCCATAGTATTGTAATAATAATTCTCTGTGATGCTGTACTGGAATTTGCTACTCAGAGCACAAAGCAATTAACAGAAATTTTCAGCTTGTAAAAGACTATTCCTTGTGCAGAAAAAATTTCTGAAAGCTCCCCAAAGTCCTGTTTTACTGAGAACGTTAAGAAAAAATCTACAACCTTGTTAGTTTCCTAATACTCAGAAATGGCGATATTTCTCTCTTTCTCATTCTTTTTCCGTTTTGATGTTTAGTCTTCAAGTACAACAGAACTGGACTAATTATAATCCTTGTTTCACATGATAAGTGGCCTCAGCTGACCCATTTTATTCACTTTCTTAGCATTTTAATAGGTTATTAATAACATAATAAGCACTCCTGACTGCCACTGACACAGACTAGCAGGATTGCTCTTGAACCCAGAGCTGCTCATGGGCTAGCCAAGTCAGCTGTC
The DNA here is from genome assembly GCA_004025085.1 of Thryonomys swinderianus. Lineage (NCBI taxonomy): Eukaryota > Metazoa > Chordata > Mammalia > Rodentia > Thryonomyidae > Thryonomys > Thryonomys swinderianus. The sequence goes on along the minus strand of PVIC010022465.1, from coordinate 2,173 downwards.
TTTGGAGACTTTATCACTGCAGATAGGAGCCTACTGGTTAATTGAGCCATTCAAACTTCAGAGAGTTATAGGTAATGAAAGTCTAGAGTGTTTAATTGGAAAACTCATACCATGATTATTTGTACAGTATTAGTTAATGAAGGTAAGTTTAACTTTTAATTATTTCAATTAAGTTATTTCTAGAAGAGTTACTTAGAGAATTTCCTTATCTGTTAGAAAGCATCGATTCCAAGTGGGGCAATATATAATGGGTGGAAGACTTAATCTTAATAGTTTATATAATTAAACTGTTCTTTTTCACCATTATTCAAATTTGGAAGGAACAGTTATACACAGTTGAACAACTGTATCTGATACAACACTAGTGTGTCAAATCTAAAATGAAAGAAGAAAATTATCTGACAGGTTAGTCAATGAGACTCACCCTCATTGGATCATGTTTTTAGAGACTTAGCAATCAAATTTCCATTTTCAGAAGATTTTTCCATTGTTTAGAAAATACCTCCCCCCTCAAAATACCTCACACAACATTTTAACCAAATTTGTCTTCAAAAACCTTCTGTCTATTAAAGCTTACATACCAGCCAAAGCCTTCCCCTCAATAGCAGCTTTGGCCACTGTCATGAGCCACAATTTATAAATATCTAGAATTAAACTCATTCATTTGCCTTGGTTTAGAAACCATGAGGACCCCCAAAGAGTTCTTTAAGCGAATGTAAATATGCACTTCAAAAACAAAAAACAATCTAGTTAGTTTAATTTACTCTAGTAAATTAGATATTTTATCTGCTATAACTATAACATAGCCTGCAATCCCCACGATAATGAATACTTCTTTTGTTTTTTCAAATTAAGAGCTAAACATCATGTTATGTGCATTTAAACCTTTGGAAAACATAACTGTTGATGAAACACTTTACTGAAATAATCATTGTTGATTAGAATTTGTTCAACATTACCTCTTGGAAATATCTGCAGAGGCTCTATTAACTGTCCATTTACTTGCTGTTCCATTACTGTGGAATAATACTGCAAAAAGATTACAGAAAGAGATTACTCAGTAATGTATGAATACTGGAACAGACACTTATGGGTTGTTTAATTCATAGCACTTTTGTAAATTGCTGGTATGCACACATCAGCCTTGAGAATACTTTTCCCCTACTGGCACATCACAATGGCTACAGATTGGAAGTCCAGTACAATGCTATCCTCCACATCAGTCACTTAGCTTTAAGAATAAAAATAATGATTAACATTGCATATTAGTACTCAAGAACAATTTTAAATGGCATATATTTAACATGCCATAAAAAGTATGTTAGTATAAAGTGCTCAAATTGTCTCTTGTCCTTTTGTTGTGTTTTACAAAGCCAAACGAAGACATGGTTTAGCCCTCCATGCCAGTTAATGAAATATCACACAATCTGTGCACAGTGAGTAGAAACCTATATCACAAAGACCAAGAAAGCCATAACTAAAACATCACTCTTCCAAAACTGATGTGATTAGTAGGGTAAAGAGGAAGCCTAGTTTCAAGCAAACATACCTCTTATGCTTTAGTCTTGTTATAAACACTGCAGTCTGAATCAAATTTCAGTGTAAAATTCTGGGCCTTGCAAATAAAACTCTCAGTTAAAAAAAAAAAAATTCATTGGACCGGAGATTTAGCTCAGTGGTTTTGGCACCTGCTTAGCAAGTGCAAGGTCCCTGGTTCAATCCCTGGTAGCCACATACAACAATACCAGGCGTGGTGACTCACACCCACCAGCAATCAGTACCACATACCACAATGCGTAGTGGCTCATGCCTGTAATCCCAGCACTCAGAAGGCAGAGGCAGGACTGCCGAGTTCAAGGCTTACCTGGGCTACATAGTGAGCTCAGGGCCAGCTTGAACTACAAAGTGAGACCCTGTCTCAAAAAAAAAAAAAAAGTTCATTATTCTTCATAAGCACAAATCATGAAGTAGGTTGTATAGTGGTTGATGACCATTTTCCTTACTACCTGAATTGGTGAGCACAGGCCCTCCTAATCTGGAGATGGTTTCTGGACTCACTTCTTTCAATGTTAGGCAAAGAACAAAATGATGCTCCCAGTGGAAAAATATCAACCATAAAAGCAGCTGATTTTGTGTTCTGAAGGGTTGTCAAAGCACAGAACTCCTAGCCAGG
>PVIC010022464.1:0-27638 GCA_004025085.1 Thryonomys swinderianus | reverse complement strand
GCCCTGTTCTAATTATTTTTAAAGCAGGTTAACTCATCAGAGGTTTCTCAAATTTGTTTTTTTCTTTAGGAGTTGACCTCACCTTACCGAGACTTTAGAAACACTGCCTTAGAGAATCAATTAAAATGCATTAACACTAATAAAAGAGTTCAGTAATAAAGATAGATACAAAGCAAACATACTAAAATCAATACCGTCCTTAAACACTAGTAATAAAAAGGTTCAGAATATAATGGAAAAAGGTAATTGCCATATTACAGCACAACAAAAGACAACCAGAAATAACATTAACAAGAAATACTCAGGAAGAACTGAGGGGTACGATTATAATATTTTGTCTAGAGACTCAAGAGTACTTGAACAAATGGAAAGGCACTTGTGATAAAACTAAATAATGTTTAAAGGACTATTACTCTGAAATTTAATTATACATTTAATTCAATCCAATTAAAGTCCACATAGGATTATCACCGAAATGTGACTATGCTGATCTAGAAGAACAAGACACTAAGACTTGCCAAGAAATTCTGGGAAAAAGTAAGAAGTGAAGAGCTGGTCCGAAAAAAAATTTCTAACAAAGAATTAGTATCAATTAAGTAAACAAACAGGCATCACTCTAGAAGAACTTGAGAGTCTTCTACATGCTAACAGGTCCTACATCTAAGGAAAAGGGTTAGGGAAAAGTATGCAGTATTTATGAAATAAATTTGATTGAGAAACTCTTCCTGACCTCTCTTCCCTCCACCACATCATTCCTCCTGCAAGAGTCTTCCCAACTATACCAGCTCCAACAATCTTGTTTCCAAGCTTTTCTGTTTCAGTCACTACCTCGCATGCTTTCCTCAGCTCTCCTACCTCGTGGAATCTGCCAGCCGTTATCTGCCGGCTCCTTCCTCAGTCGGGCTCTCCTGTTCACCTGACTCAATATCCCTCTTCTAATCACTTGCCTATCCCCTCTCCCTCGGCCATCTCTTCCCAGCACACTTGTCTTTACAAAACTGTGAACTTATGGAATGCAGCTATCTTTCTTTCCCTTCACACAATCAAATGGAAGTTTCAAGAAAAACAGTTCACACGGCCAGCTTTGTCGTATGTCAAATGGCCACCGTTCCAATCCCTTTGACCTTCTCTTGTTCGTTTCTGAACCTGTCATATTTTCTCTTTCCCCCCAACTCCCGCCTATGCCTACAGTCCACCTCTGGTCTAATACAGACACACTCATCAGACCAACATTCCTACCTTGAAGAATTCTGACTTCTGATTAGGAGAGAAAGAAGATACATTTCCCTATGAATGGCAACTTCTCTACCGGTCTTCAAGATGGTAAAGCATTTCCCACCCTCATAGACTCCAGTATCACCAATCTTTCCCCAGTTGGATCATTCCCATCCACATGTATCATCACATATCACTCATTTAAAAATATGAACAGCACAACAACCACTCAACATACACAGAGTTCAGTGATCTGCCTTCTGCTGCTGGTCCATTTACCTGCTGCCAGCAATCCCCTAGAAAACGCTCTTTGTCACGGTCACCAACAACTGACCCCTTGTCAAATCCAAGATCTCTCTGGTCATTGCTACCAGCAGCACCTGACAGTATTAAAGCCTCTTCCTCAAACACGTTTCTTAGACCTCTGCCTTCCCCTAGTAGGTAGCTTTTGTCTCATCCAGCTTTTCATCTCACTGGGCAAAATTCACTCGGTTAATTCTCTCTGTTGACTCCTCCATTTCCATTCAAATTCCAAGTGTGAAGTGTTCACAGGATTTGGTTTGAGCCTCTGGCACTCTCCCTTAACGATCTCAATCATTTTTATGGCTTTAAATACCATTTACATCCAGAAAACTCCCAAACTGCTCTCTCCAGTATAGATGTTTCTTTTAACTTCAAAATGTATGTGTGCCAACTTCAACTGATTTTTTCTTTGACTTTTCATAAAAAGTCAAAAAGAATGAACAGAAACCTTGCGTTTCCATCCATAAAATGACACCATCACACAGAAATACCAAAACTAGAGACTCCGTAGCTACTCTTGGCTCCTTTTCTTGTATTGTACTGTGTTCAAGAGCATCATCCACCTAAGTATAAAACACGTACCTCAAGTAAACCCACTTTCCCATCCTCACTGACTCCATCTAACCCCCCCTGTCTCCCAGGGGAGCCTCCCTAGTACCCTGCTTCCACTGTTGGCACCTCCAAGTCATTCCTCACAAACCAGCAACTGGATCATCAAACTCCAGGTCATGCGTCACAGCCCTTCTTATTCTTCCGATTCCTTCCGCAGCCCCAGGCCTTCACAGTGCAGACCCTCCCCCTGGTGGCATGACCTTTTCGCTCTGATATCTCTAAGCAAAACTCACGTCTTCCTAGAACACAGCATGCTCTTTCCAACCGGAAAGCCCTTGTTTCTAAAATGTAATCCCATCTGTTCAAATTTTGTTCATTTTCTCAGTTAATATCTATCTCTCAAACCAGAATATAGCTTCTCAAGCTCTATACTAAACTTTTACGATCTTCTTACTTTAGTGAATGTTGGTAAGGTCACAGTGTATGTGTGTGCGTGTGCATGTGCAGGTGTGTATTTAGACAGGGTCTTGCTTTGTACTTCAGGCTGGCCTTGAGCTCACTATGTAGCTCAGGCAAGCCTCGAACTCAGCAATCCTCCTGCCTCTGCCTCCCAAGTGCTGGAATTACAGACTTGAGCCACCAAGCCTGGGATTTGTAGTATGTGTTACTGATTGCCAGTGGGGTGAGTCATCTCGCCTGGTATTGTTGTATGTGGTTACTAGGGATCGAACCAGGGACCTTGTGCTTGCTAGGCAGGCGCTGGAACCACTGAGCTAAATCTCTGGCCCCACAATGTAATTTTTAAAGCCACTAAATAGAAGTATCACTCTATCCCACCATCTCTTGTACCTACTCAGGCTACGAAGTTCTCTTGTGCCCATTTTCAATTGGTTCAAAAAACCAGTTTTTCTCATATTCATGTTTTTTTTTTTCCACCGATGTGAGTTGTTAGTAGCAACTCTCACCATTCTTATGACAATGTCAAAAGGTCTTATGACAATTACATTCTAATCCACCATTATTATCCACTCTATGCTCTCGATTTTCCAAAAGATGCTGCTCCGTTAAAAAACAAAGAAAAGCAGGCATTTTAATCAAATGAAATCTCACAAAGTATGTTGTATACTATGGCAACTTCTGCCATGAGTTTAAACCAAATACTGTAACATTTAATTTGCAATCCAGGGCTTTGTTGGAATCCAGAGCTTGGAATGTGTCTCCCAACAGCTCCCTGAACTCTTATTTACCACTCACTAGATGGCTTTAGGCTTCGTCCCCTGCAAGTCCTCAGGCCATGACAGCAAGGGACTAGTCTCCCCATCACCAAAAGATGACAAGAATGATAGCTCCAGAGAGAAGGGCACTGACTCCAGAGTGGGTTCCCATTTCAGGGGCCTTCTGACTCTTCTCTGGTAGGAACCTGGTTGTTGGCTTAGGTTAAGGACAGTTTGACAAGCATCATAACTGACTCTTACATGGACACCAAGCCCAGTACCACCTATGAATATTTCTTTCTGGGCTGAACCGCTCCTGCCTCCCGTCCCTCTCAGCTGTAGTCTGCAGGCTCAAGCCCAAAGGATTAGAGTGAAGGCACTGAAAATGGTTCCATGGGACACTCGGTGTACATAGCTGTGTCCAGGGCTTATGAGTGCTATACCCTACAACAGACTTCGACAGCAGTTTTAACATTTTCATTTGAGTATATTCTGATATTCTGATTAATCTTTAAACTGAACATTGCTATATAATATCTATTTCTATTTTGTTTCCTGTTTACAAGGCACTGCGCTAAGAAGTTATAAGTATTGTTAACAACTGAGAATAGGGGTGGACTTGACTCACAAATGATACATTCAAACCAAATAAAGGCCAAATGGTTATTTCCATCATGCTTTTCAAAATACACCAAGACAGACGAATGAGTCAGCGTCCCGCATGGTGTGTACACATGCCACCTACCAAGAGCTTGCCTCTTAGAAGCTTTCCTTTACACACACTGCCAGTCCTGACTCAATTTCAGCAAGACATTACCTTTAGTCATGTTGAAATGATGCAATCCATATGAATTTTAGTAGCCTATGGTTCTGTTTATACTCAACTAGGAAACTGCTTTTGTAAGAGTATAAATGCTATAGTTACAGGATATGTGTGTGTATGTGAATATTTATCTGATCTTATGTTTATATACATTTAAGAACTATTAGAATAAACATACTTATCTATAATTTTGAGATATATGTACTCCTTCTCCATAGTTGGTGAACACTGATTTTATGCAAGAAAATGCATTATTTAGAGTCAAACCAACCCAAGCACAAGCCTCAGTTCTGCAAGGGCCAAGCACTTTGGAGTCATGGAGCAAATGTTTTGAAACATGGCTCCTCCAGAGTCGTGAGCATCCCGAAAGGTGATAAGTGACATATGCTAACCTTTCAGCCTGTAGCTGGTGACTCCCTGACTTACTGGTACACAAGGAGTAAAGTGAAAATGGAACTCAGTTTTCCTTCAACTTTCGTATCGATGGCATGACATGACATTCACGTAACTATGCTCTGTTGAAACAATCGACCAAGGGAGGTAACTCCACATTACTACCTGGCTGATGGTGAAGTTTACTTCTAAGGCAGTTCAGGGATGCACTGAACGTTGTGCTGTAGAACATGGTTCATGGGGTGGGTTAGACCTGGCCTCACCAAGCACATCCTTTCTCTCAAGGGCCACTGTTCTCTTTTCTCACTTTCTCCCTTTTCCTTCCCCAGAACTACATAATCTTGGGATTTTAAATTCAACTGTGTGACAATTCACGCTTTCAGAGGAGATCTATAGTAGTTTAAACACAGTGCGTTGAAAAACTTTTTTTCTGATGACCCAAGACAATATGACACATGTGCACCCATGTTCATAGCAGCTCAGTTTGTGATAGCTCAGTCTCGGAAACAACCAAAGGCCCATCAACTAGAGCCTGGAGAAAGAAGATGTGGCTTTTCTATAAAATGGATATTACTCTGCCATAAAGAATGATAAGTTTGAGTCAGTTATATTCAAGTGGATATACTTTCAGGACATACACAAAAGTAAAATAAATAGGCCACAGATCTGTAAATATCATATCTTTTCTCTGGTATGAGAAACTGAAGATGTAAATGAGCTCTAGAATATATGGCAGATATTGTGAAATAGAAAATATTCAAAGGGAAATGGGGTATAGGGATAAGTAACAAGCAGAAGAAAAAATATGAGGGAATTTAAAAAAGGGAAATAGGCTGGGGATTTAGCTCAAGTGGTACTGTGCCAACTTTGGATGCACAAGGACCCGAGTTCGATCCCCAGTACCACAAAAAAAAAAAAAAAAAAAGGAAGTGTAAAAAAGGGAAATAAAGCTTATGTATATAGGGGCAGGGGTTGTAGGGTGGATGGGGATTGGAAAAAATGAGAATTAAATTGTTTCATGTGCTGGCACAAATTCTCAATATTGTATGTGATCATGATGTGTAATCTACCAATAAAGATCCAAATTTTAAAAAAGATTCTCCATGAAAATATAGGTGCAGATAAATTCTGATGAAACTGGGATAACTGTTCATTATTGTCTTTTTCAATCCAAGATTAACTGTGAAGGTCAAAAAAGACAAAGAGGGCCAGATATTTAGCTCAGTGGTTCCAGCACCTGCCTAGAAAGCACAAGGTCCTGAGTTCGATCCCCAGTAAACACATACAACAATACCGGATGTGGTGACTCACACCCACCAGCAATCAGTACCACATACCACAATGTGGGCGAGGTGGTTCACACCTGTAATCCCAGCACTCGGGAGGCAGAGGCAGGAGGATTGCTAAATTTGAGGCTTGTCTGGGCTACATAGTAAGCTCAGGGCCAGTCTGAACTACAAAACAAGACCTGGTCTCAAAAAAAAAAAAAAAAAAAGAACACCTAATGCTACTGGTAGAGAAATTCCAGTGTACAAGGAGACATTAAAAACCCCTCTGAAGAGTACACTAAATCTTGCTTTCTGGTGTTGTCCAAAAAGGTCCAGAAAATCATTACCAATGAATCTATGGCTTCATGGCCACAACAGTGACAGAAGTGAGACTAAAAGTGCAAGATAAAGTAAAAATAAAGACTGGAGGGCTATGAGATCTTGGTACATCACACTGCAGCTATATATACCTACTTAGTCAATTTAAGTTTTTCAAAATGAATACAAAAAAGAAACAAAAGATATTTAACAACTCATAATATAGTAGGAAAACAGTAAATTAAGTGCCCATAAAACATTAAGTAATAATATAATGTCTTCTGTCCTCAAAAGAGGATATTGTTCAGCCACCAAAATGATGTTGACAAAGAATTCTAATGACACCAGGAAGCTCTTGACATGTGGCTCAGAGTTAAAAATAGATCGCACTAGGGCCGGAGTATTAGCTCAGTGGTTCCGGCGCCTGCCTCGCAAGTGCAAGGACCTGAGTTCGATCCCCGGTAACCACATATAATGCTGGGCATGGAGACACACCCACCAACAATCAACACCGGATACTACAATGCCGGACATGGTGGCTCACGCCTGTAATCTCAGCACTCGGGAGGCAGAGACAAGAGGATTGCTGAGTTCACGGCGGCTTGCCTGGGCACCATAGTGAGCTCAGGGCCAGCCTGAACTACAAAGCGAGACCCTGTCTCCAAAAAAGCAAAAAAAAAAATAGATCGCACTAGCCATCGTGTGATTTCATCAGTGTAAAAAAAAGTACAGGGGAGTCAGGAGAGAATACAAGTGATATATTTAAGCTGGTGACATTAAGAGGAAATAGCTTTTTATTTATACTTCATATTTTCATCACATCTAAAATAATCGTGTTACTCTTGTTTCAGTAAGAATCATTAAATGATACAATTTCTACCAAACTAGTTAATTTCCTTAATTTACTGCAACAGAGTTAGGCTCTGCTCCAAAGAAGGCTTTGTAGTATCAGAAACCAAAGAAAGGCGAGGGCTGTGGCACAGGGGCCCTGAAGACCTGTGACAGCTCCACAAGGACCCCCAAAATACTCCTGGGAATTCCTGTCTTACATCATCATGCAATGTGAGATGAGGATTTTCTTTTTATAAGCAACTTTATGGCGGCTCTGTAAAGCCAAACCTGCTGTACCACAGCACCTTTTGGGTTTAGCAATCAGAAACAGTGCCAGTAACAATGTTGACCGTCTAAGACTGTGAAGTCCGAAAAAACAATCCAATAGCTAATTTCTCAACAAGCTTTGCAGCCGGGACAGCCATGTGACACTGCCAATCCAAAGGGACAGAACAAATTGTCTACCTGGGCACTTTAAGCACAAGTTTTCTCTTGATTAAAAAGGCAAATGTTGATGTCCCCTTCTTTTTTCTTTCTCATATCCTGAGTAAGTATGTAATGCATACTGAATTCATATCCTGAATAAGTACGTAATAGTCCTCTTAGAGGTTAAGAGATTAAAATAAACACACTAAGGATAGTAGAAACTTGTTACTTAGATTTTTGACTGCATCATTAAACCATCATTAAACATTCAGATCTCTTCTTATATGAGGGGGAAAGGGAACACATTATCAGAGCACAAAGAATATGCAGAACATTCACTTATACCTTCAATTCTATAACTACAGAAATCAATTGTGTAGAGTATTAAAAAGTATTCCCAAAATAATAACCAATGGAGTTTGGGCTTAAATCTTTTTTTTTTGTATGCCTTTTCTTATTTTTTTTCATTATTCAGTAAACTTTATTGCTACATTATATACACAGTTCACAATCACAAAAAACATTGGGGATTTGTACCAATATGTGACACAGGTCAATTCTCATTTTTTGGGTTTAAAGCTTAGCCTTAGTGTTCATTAGCTGTGCAAACTTGATCAAATTTCTGTCTGTCTGTGCATTATATTCTCAATTGAAAACAGAATTTGAATGAAACCTCTTTGTATAGTAGCTGAAGGGTTAAAAGAATAGTGATGAAGTTTTAGAATTATCTATAACTATAGTACAGTACATGTTCCGCAATTGTTGGGAGATATAATAAGGGTGCTGGAAAAACCAACCACAAAGATTCAGAAAACAAGTTACTACTGCTAACCCTTCTCTGTTTATTCTTAACCCAGATAGGATCCAAGTCTTGCTTGGCCCTTTCCTTTCATATTATGCTGCTGGTTTTCCTGTGTTAGCACCTAATTCACACTGCACTTTGAAATGGAAAGGGATGAAATATACACCAACTAGTCATCACCAATAAATTCATCAAGCCAAGATCACCTTACCCTGGATTTAATAAAGCAACAAAACCATTTGTAGCCCAGTGTCTCACTGAATCTCATTACTATCATCCACGTTTCTTGTTTGGATGCAGTAAGAGAATTTAAGCTTCACAACATGGAGTTAAGGCTCATGTGTCGATAATCTTGTGTCCCTCCACGCAGCTGTAAGAACGGTATATTCACTGTTTGCTCATAAACCAGGTACTTCAAACCCGAGCTATAAACAAGTCAGCAGTATTCAGTTGTCAATACAAAGTATCAGGTTTCATCTCCTTTATTCATGAATTTAATGGACCATGAAAGGGACTTATTTACATTCCTGTTCTGTTATTTAATAACCAACAAACAATCTCTCCATGCCCAGTAAGAAAGTCTTCCAATATCTATCCTCAATATAGAAAGTATTCAATTAGAATAGAATTAAGGGGCCGGAGGGTTAGCTCAGTGGTTCCGGCGCCTGCCTCGCAAGCGCAAGGTCCTGGGTTTGATCCCCGGTAACCACATACAATGCTGGGCGTGGAGACTCAGGCCCACCAGCAATCAATACCGCATACCACAGTGCCAGGCGTGGTGGCTCACGCCTGTCATCCCAGCACTCGGGAGGCAGAGACAGGAGGATTGCTGAGTTCGAGGCTTGCCTGGGCTACATAGTGAGCTCAGAGCCAGCCTGAACTACAAAGCGAGACCCTGTCTAAAAAAAAAAAAAAAAAAAAAAAAAAAAAGAATAGAATTAAGTTAGAAAGAACTGAGAACATTTCCATTTCTAGGAAGAAGAGAGGAGAAATACTCTGGTAGTGTCATGCATAGAATAATATAGAATATACCAAACATGTCTCGAGAGGTCTATCTCAGCATGCAAGAATATGGGGGAATCTGCAAGGATCAAACAGGGGATGGGGCTGAGATCAGAGATGCGAGTGGTTTCTGCCTTACAAACGGGGCTACTGCTGTTTATCCATCTCTACAAGGACTGTTCAGGGGAAAACGGGAGGATTTAGCTTCTCTCAAGATGGAAAACAAAATTCTCAAATAATTAGGTGTTTTTAAGTTACAATGCTAGGATGCTAGAAGCAAACCCAGAGTCCCAAATAGACTGGAAACCCAGGAATAAATTACTTCAGTTAAATTGAAAGTTTTCCTAAAGCTGTAACCTTTCAAGTTAAATAGATGATTCTGTGGTTAACTGGTCAGTGTAAAGTGGATATTTTCTAAGCAGTCAGATCAGAATCCTTATCCATATTATTAGTCATAGAAGTCCAGCAGTTTGACTGCAAAATTCCTGAAAAGAAAATGTATCACTCTAAACAACTTCCCCATTCAGATAAAAAACTAGTCAAAACCTGGTTAGTGTGAATTAGCTAGACTTGTAAAGGGAAGTGAGATCCCTTAGGACCCCTACCTTTACTACAAGTTGAAATCTGGTCTCAAAAGGCAGGATTCGTGTACACCAAATCTTAACACTTGGCTCATGGAAACCTACCGAGTGACCAGAAGTAGTCACCAGTTAGGACCTGCTGGAATAAATGAGTGAAGAAACCTGCAATCTGAATTATTGACCTGCATGTTTTTCTTGTCCTCAACTTGTTCCTTATGTGTAGGCTCAGTCTTTTCAGTATTTGGGTTACTGTTTCAGCAGAAACCCAAAAAATAACTTTGTAGTAGTCAGAATGTTACCCTACCATATACTGTTTACTTTATTGTAAATAATGGTGAGCAGTGGTCAATAAACAGTTTTATATTCCTTTTCAGTATGTGCCATATGATCAACTGCCCCCACCTCCTGGCCAAAGCTGGGTCTCCTAAAGGGCTGTTCATACATTACAGAAAACATGGTCTACCAACCTGTGTGCTCACAAGAAAAGGAAAAGAGGTAAGGAGAAATGTGATTCCTCTGAATATATAAGCATATTCCCCAGAATTTGCATAAACACAGGCCATTTTGGGGCCAAATCTGTTTATTTGTATTGTGTGAGATACTCTCCAAAAAATATTGTCATGAAGCAAGCCAGGATTCGTGTTCCCAAGTGCTGTGCAAGAATCGAAGTAAAAGCTCTCTAGACCTCACCTGCGCCATGTGTTAGCCACTAGCAATATGATAATAAACTTACATTCTAATTAATATGTATTGAATTCTCACTGGTCTCCCCAGAAACACCCTTGATCCAGATTTGACACACACCTGCTGCTGATGCTGATGATGGTAAGTTCACAATTCAAAATTACCAAACAAATAAGGAAATAAGGCACCATGAATGAGAGTGAGCAAACAGTAGAAAAAGTTGCTTAACAGTGCCAGACAGTAGTACTGTCTAATGTTTAATATAAAATACATTTTAATGTTTAAAAATGTGGGATTGACTAAAAAATGCAACAAAGCAAAAAGTACACTAAATATCAAAAGGCATCAGACCAAGTTGAAAAGAAACTAACAAGCTTCTGAAAATATGTGTGTTATCTCAAATTGTATATTCATTGATTAAGCAAATAATTCATTAGCTAGCAGATATATCTAAATAAATTACTGAGACTGTAGCACAAAGTGACAGAAAGTTTGAAAATACAGATGAAGAGGCATGGAAATGTCTCAATGATGCTTTAAAGAAGGGAAAATGCAAGATATGGGGAAGGCACAGTACTTAGAGAAGGGCTGAAAACCTCGAACTTAGCCAACAGGCATCAATCCTGGAATTCAAGAGATCAGTATCAAGCAAAATAAACAAATCCACATCTGAGTAAATACAACTGCAGATCACAACAGAAAGAGAGATGATATAAGTAACGTAAATGAAGCGGAAGACCATCCATTAAAAATGAACAGTGAGCCTCGGACCTAGTTGTCTCTCCCTTACAAACAAGCTGGAAGGCAGTGAGACAGGGCCAGGCCTGCAGCTCACTGGCAACATGTCTGCCTGGCAAGCTCAAGGTCCTGCATTCAATCCCTGGTACCAGAAATAAACAAACATACAAAAATTCTGAGGAGGATTAGGGTGCAGCTCAGAGCACCGTATGCTTGAGTTCATTTCCCAGCACTCAAATAAGAACCCAAAGCAATGAGAACATCAAAAGTGAAGAAAGTAACTGTTAACTTAGAATTAAATACTGTACTAATATACATTAACACCTAAAGGGGAAAGTGAGAAAGTCATTTTCAGTCAAGCACAACTGTTTTCCGCCCGTAGTTCTCATGGAGAAACCTTCCCACAGTCCCAGTACTCAGACACAAGGGAGATAAGCCCGGAGCAGGGGCTGAGGGGTTGGCAGGGACGGGCTCGGAGGCAGCAGCTCAACTGTGCTGGGGACGCGCACGACACAGGGATGTGATCCCCCTGAATGTGATCGGTCGCAAAGCACATGGGATTGAAGTTCTGGGGGGAAAGTAAGACGAAAACCGAGAAGTTATTTGGACTTTAAACACTCTAAAGTCTGTTCAGAAGGAAGACAAAAAACGTTATTACACATGTGCATGTTGAGACCTTAAAGGTGACCATCAAAAGCGCAGACATACGTGTAGAATTTCCCAGTCGGTGGCGCCGCAGAGACCTGCGAGGGAAGACGGAGACCTCATTCTGGAGTGAAGTGAGGCAGTCTCTGCACGGACCAAGCTGAGCACCTCAGTTAGACTACAATTTACTACACAGACCAATTTTTTTTAAAGGAGACGGCAGTCTGACAGATTTTTTAAGTTTTATTTGTATATATTTCATCTGTCTAATACATGAGAAATCCTCAAAACTAAGGTGTTTCAATCTCTAAAAGTCTGTCTTATTGGTATTAGTATCGCCCCAAACACTCCCTTTCCCCTTTGCTTCAAGTGTATTCATCCCAACAGTCTCGCCACGTCCTGAAGTAGTGCTGAAGTCCTCTTTCTTGAGTGGCTTTAGTGGCAGCGTTGTGGCTGCCTTAATGCCCTAAACTGACATAAAACATCGGTTTTGACCTTTCAAGGTCATTTTGACCTGAGAGAAGATCTAGAAGGTGCACGGAGCCAGCTCCAGGAGGGTTTTTATGGCTCCGTCTTTCTGTTGAGCGGCACCGCACAGCAGCAGCATCGGCTGCTGACATCTCCTGAAGACACTCCTGTAAGAGAACTTTCTGAACTGCTTCACAGTGGCATGAGCGATGCAGTGTTCAAAGCAAGGGCAGTATTCTGAGAGGGATTAGTGCCAAGGTGTCTTTGACTGTAGTGGTTTTTAAATGTAAATACAAATCATATTTTGGATCAACCCTTTTTACTTCCCAGTGAATTAAAGTAAAAAGGTGATATTCTCCACTTGAAAAACAAGTGGATACCAGTCAATGAAACTTTAACAAAACGTTCCTAAGAATCCAATGCTTTCAAGTTTATAAAGTAATATTATTTTCAGAGTAGGGTAAGTTTAATATTCCCCCAACTGGCACACAAGACAGGAAAAGAGGTCCAGGCGGTGAACTACCTTCCTTAAAAGGACATAACTAGCAGTAGCACAATGTGTCTTCAATGCCAGTCTTCTCAGAGCTCATCTGTCTTCTTCCTAGAACACAATGCCACCTTGTATCTGTCAGCAAACTTCATGAAGTGCAGCACTAGTAAGTCCCGAAGAAATGGCATTTTACCTGCAAAGAGCTGTGAATATTAACATAATATACTCAAAGGGAATAGTCAGAGATTTAACTGAGTTTTATACACAAGAATGTTCACTGAAACATTATTTATAAGAGCAAAAATTGAAAATAACCTAAATATCCAACAGTAGAAAGGTACACAGAATAGTACAGCTGTTCAATGCAGAAGTGTATAGTGATTTTGAATAATTTTCTAGAAGAATATATTATTAAATAGCTTAGCAAAATGTTAATGATATAGTATTAAGACAAAATACTATGTTAAAAACATGATATCCATTTCCTTCAAATACAGATTTTGATGTAAAAATTAACCATCATAATAGGTAAACACATTCCAAAAGTAACAAAAATTGACCAAAACATTAATAGCAGCCATATCTAAGACAGAAATTATTGATTTTTATCTTCCTTCCCTAAATGAACACAAACCACATATTATCACTGTATCTAACCAATATAAATTAATGATTTAGCTCAGAATTTCTTTTCTACAAAGTCACCCTTCCTCCCTAGGATAAATAAGTAAAAATTAACATGCTCAAAAAAGTCATGTCAAAAGAAAACAAATCAAAGATGAAAATCAACAACTTGTGAAAACAGGTACCAGGTACGTGAGGCCATGACACTGTGCATGTTATCAGCGTCCTAATCAAGTCAGTTAAATGGCATCAGATTTTACTGAAAAGACTGAGACAGCCAAAGCCCACCTCCCTGCAATTCTGATGTAGTGGCATTTGTTTGCCCAAAGCAAGTGCTAGACCCAAGACATTTCATCTGGACCAGTTATCTGTGCAACTGAAGGTCAAATGTTCCCTCAAAAGAGTACCAACCACCACCCACATACATACATCCTATCTTCTCATCCTGCTAAGGCTTTAACAAAATCCAATCAATGATCCTTCCTGGCCATCCACAGTTCCTAAACCCTCCACTGAAAGGGCAGTACAGATTTTCTGATTCGAGATACCCATTCCACTAAGTCTTTTCGGCTGACCCCTTCAGAAATATCAACTGCAACCTTAAAGCTCTTTCACAAGCCAACATCCAATACTACAGACTGTCACTTTCCTAAACTTGTAACTAAAGTCTAATACTTGGTGATGAGCCTCCAATCACTCCATTGACTCCTGAACTGGCCATCTCTCAAGTACCTATTCAGCAGGTCACTCTAGAAGTCTGCTGATGATGGAGAATTTTAAGATCTTCAATCTTGTTTTCAGTTATAATGTACCTGCCATCAAAATAAGAGCACTTAATGGCTTTTCCATTTCTTTTCTATTAGAGAAATGGATGAATGGACAGGAAATTGAAAGCTGGAAGCTAGAAGAGAAGGTGATTCTTGCCTTTATTTAAATCAAATGTTCTTTTGTGCCCTTTATCCAACCCCTCTCTGGCTCTCTTCTTCTTAACCTTCCTCTGGGGACTCTAAGTTTGAATCCAAATTCATGGCAACAAAGCAGTTCAGGGAGAAAGAAACAAGTTAGGAGCTTAGAAAATCAGATTAACCTAGTGGAAGTTATGGATGAGATCATCAGAGAGAACACAGAAGGTCAGGTTCCTGCGCATGAATTCAGACCTGAATCACACATCCGTGGTGCCTCTGAGTGATCACCACGATGGGAGAGGTGGTGGTGACGGCCAATGGCCTCAATAAAGACAGTGAGGAAGGGAGCGAGGTGCTGAGGAAGAAGTGTTTGGAGCCAGAAAATTCAGCCAACACAAGACCACATGTGACACAAAATACAACAAGTTGGTTACACAAATGCTAAATTCACACACAGTGCAAGTCAAACTTCATGAAATCTGAACTAACCCCATTAGCTGAACTGCATGATGTGAAGTATAAATGAAGTTGCTTTGCCATTGGCTGAAGACTGAACCGCTGTCCCTCCCACCTTCATGAATGACATTAAGGTCTGGCAGAATAAACTCAACCCTGCCATCTAAACAAGGTGTTTACAAACAAGCCAGAGTTCTGCTATTAATCCCTTTATTTTCAAATGCTAATGGAAAATCTGTGCACTTTTCTACTTGGGTTAAAAAACACTGAAGTCCACACTTAACACAGGCACTAAATAAAGGATGGAAAAGGACCATTACTGGCTCAGGTGACTCCAATTTCACTCACGCTGTGATGACACAGGCAGGGGATCAGTTTCCACTGGGTTCTAATGGCCCACGGGCGAGGGCAGTGTTTGAGGGTATAAACTTTTCTGGGCAGCAACTAAAAGATAACTAGAGAGCTTTGCGAATGAAAAGTACAGAAATGGTCCAGCTAATTGTATTTTAAAATAACATGCTGAGGGCATGTAGTTTCTTAATAAGCACTGAATACAGGACAAGATATAGCTAATTTCTTACTTTCAACAAATAAAATAAGAAAAGAAAGGAAATGGGGAAAGAAATATAAATCAAATAAGAAAGATAAAAGAAAAAGAGAGGGGCAGGGATTTAGCTCAGTGGTTCTAGCATCTGCCTGGCAAGCACAAGGTCCTGAGTTTGATTCCCAGCACAAAACACCACAATGTCAGTCATGGTAGCTCACTCTTATAATCCCAGCACTCAGGAGGCAGAGGCAGGAGGATTGTTGTGAGTTCAAGCCTAGCTTGGGCTACATAGTGAGTTCAGGGATGGCCTGAACTACAAAGCCAGACCCTGTCTCAAAAAACTAAAAAAAATGAAAGAAACAGAAAGGGAATGGATATAAATGAAGTAAACAGTTTCTTCAGCAAATGTATTAATTAGTTGATGGAGTTTATGCATCCCAACTTTATCAGTGAATACAGCCCCTTATCATCAGCTTTTGAAATGCTAAGTTTTCTGCATGCAGTTACTAATTCCACACTCCTGCCTTTCCCAAGTGTTTTCATAGCTCTGAATAATGGTTTAGGTTTTTTTCTGTTCTTCTGCACAAGAAGAAACTGGGCTCTTAGCCTCAAGACCAGAGATGGCACAAAGCAGTGGTCGTAATCCTTGCAGGTCTATGAGAATCACAGGAGAACTGAAAACAACGTCTGCATTCCTGTCTAGCCTGGACTAATCAAAGAGCAGGAGTCTCTGTCAGCAAGGGCATCTTACCTGCATTCTTTCCAAGATGGGGAATAGCTGGTACAGCATGAATACATACAAGATTTATAGAATTACACTTTGGATTTTTCTCTCTTAGCACATTTCTTTCAGGCAACAAATGAGTTTCTAAGAAGCAAGTTTAAAGATATGTTCTGGCTACAGAGTGGAACCCACTCAGGTTTTCTACAATGTTTTCGAAAAGAACAGTCTTGTGTCAGCAGCAAGGATGTTACCCTGTGTGACTCCCGAGGCGCAGCCCAGCCTCTGGCCCCAGAGGACAGCACCCCATGCTGCATGGCTCCTGGTGACACGTTTTAAACCTGCCCTGGTGTCCAGCAAGTGAGCTGTTCCATGGCTATGGTTTCAGGGGAACAAAGCTACATCTTGCTAAACATCAGGAGTACTGTAAACAGTAAAACATTCTTTTTAAATAGTCTGTGTCTTCTGGCTCCATCTAAAGGGAGACAGATCTGTTATAAATGGGAAGGACACCAAGACAGGAAGGAACCAGGAGGGAGGAAGGATCGAAAAAAGAATGTGCGTCGTGTACATGTTCCAACTCCCCACGACAAGTGAATCATCCTATTCTGTAAACATGTACTAATAAAAATTTTAAAAATAATCCCAGAACCTGAAAAGTGGTCATTGCTGCGATGCCCCAGCTCTGTGAGGACCAAAGCACACTTTGTTCACCCACTGCTGGTGTCTTTGGCAGTAACAGTACAGCGGGGAAATAAACAAGTACAAAGACTGGTGTCAACCCCAGGCCTCCTATGAAAATCCTCAAAAGGAAGACTTCAGCAACGGATGTCACGCAGTCACGTATTCCTTTACTGCTTCCGCTTGGAAACTCTTGTTTACCTTCATTAACAGTCACCAGGGCATCGCTAGTTGCTAGCAGTGATGGTCCCTTCCCTGTAGGAGCTTGTAAACTAGATAGAAAAGCGGAAACATAAACAGATCAGCTAAATCAGGATTTCTTCTAAAGAACCACGGGAGCTCCTTTTTCGGGTTCCAAAAATGTCTCCTGAGACCGACTGGCTACTGCCAGAGACGACAGACCACTGTCTTGAAAGAACAAAATACATTTAATATTTTCCAACAATATTCAATTAAAATAAATTTTGGTACTAAACCTTCCCTTCACTTTTAATGCTCAGGGAGAGAAAAGTAAGTATCATCATCGCTTCTCTCCCTTCTCCCAAAGAGTATTTAGTAACCCTTCAGAGGACACTGCTTGGAAAGCATCATTCTGTAGGCAACAGGAGGAAATGTGCTAACAGTGTGAAAACTGCACCACCTGTTTCTAAGAAACGGGGAGCAGGACAGAAGCCAAAGCTGGGGTACAAAGCGGGGAGCAGGACAGAAGCCAAAGCTGGGGTACAAAGCCAGCAGAACGTGACTGTTTGGAGCAGGACATTTTGAGGATGCTTAGAATTCATGTCCACATTTAGCTATATGATCTTCCACTGGATACTTAATCTCTTCAAAGTAAAATTTCCTATCTGTATTGTACATATGGAGAAGGACAGTAGTCTGATGTATAGACAGCTAGAACTTGAAGGCTAAGGATGAAAAAGTTTAAAAGAAGATGACATCAGGGTAGTAATGGCCTAGCTGAACAAGATGGGCCTGACCTGGGTGAACTGGGAGGTTGTTGAAGAAGTCTAGGGAAACAGACGACCTGAAGCGGTTGACAATTAGCAGTGGGGTGTGCAGAGGATGGAGGTTAGGGCAACAAGGCTAGAAACAGAAGAGTCATGGGACTGATGCATAATGCTGGTCAAAGTTGATGGCAGCTTGACCCATGGAAGGGCAGTGAGAGGGGACAAGTGATCACACAGATTCTAGATAAGATTCAGGCCAAAGGATTTGCTGGTGAGTTAGATATGCAATGTGAGAAGAAGAAATCAAGGGTGATTCCAGAGATTTTGCCTAGCAATCAGAATGAGGGCTTTGAGTCAATGGAAAAGACTAAAGAAGAAGATACACTTCTTCATATATGACAGGAAAAACAGTTAAGAACACAGTCTCATTCTTTAGAACATAGTCTCATTCTTTAGAATGAGACTAACCCAAATTCAAATTCAGGATCTCTTCCGTTACAAGCTTCTGGACTCTGGGGTATTATTGAACCATGATGAGTCTGTGCTTTCTTAAGGATGAAACAGAAAAAACACCAACCTTACAAGGTTGCAAGAATTAAACAAAATTTTTAAAAATATAAAACTCAAAATGATGTGTGAGTCTTTCCAAAACCTGCAGTGTCTACCCATTTGTCACTGGAACCAGGACACTTTTCCAAATGAAACAGAGCGCCCTTAAGAACTTCAGCGGCCACCGGGTGTGAAACAGTACTTACCCCACAAAGGGCTCCCTGCAGATAACCACATCAAAGAACCTCGCTCAAGGCCCAGCATATAATTGAGGATTGCACCCGGTAGTATGCTGGTTTTTAGCCAATGACAATTTTGCAGGCCAGGGGTAATTTTGCCTCCTGTGGATGTGTGGCAAGGTCTGGAAATATTTTCCATTGTCACAACTAGGGCATAGGATGCTACTGGCATCTAGTAGGGTGGAGATGAGGGTTGCAAGGGAGCATCTCTCTCAAGGCACAGCACAGACATTGCTGACAAAGAACTATTCAGCCATAAATGGAAATATTGTGAGGGCTGAAAAGCCCAAGAATTGTGCTTTTCAACAGAGAAGTAAAATAAAGAGAGTGGACAAAGGCTGATGTCAGAAACAGAAATTCACTTTGTTTCTCACAGTTTTATACAGTGTCAGACCTGACACAGAAGCTAGGGGAATCAGCCCTGTTAAGATTCAAGGGATATGGTACATTCTTTTGATCATTTAATTACTGTCAACAGATTTGCAAATAGGCTTATCACCACTCTGGAAGTACAGAGCTCAGCTCAGAGGCAGCTCACTATGCAAGAGAACAAGAGGCCAAGTGCTATGTACATAATGCAATCTGCCTACATTCAAAGAGCAGCGGTTCGTGTTCAATCAACACAGGTGCTTCCCTAAAGGTATGCAATCATAACTAGCAGTAATAAAGCCTTCATCTGACTTGTCTTCCCCACAGTATGCTCTGATTATGAAAATATGTTTAATTTTTAAGCCTTGTGTCTAAAAAAAAGCAACTATTTGAGGAACCAAAGTTCTCTGAAAGAGAATGAGCAATTATCCACAACTATATGGGCCATAATTAATGGATCATTTGCACACATTTTCATCTTTCCAGATAAACATGAGAGAGATACTCAAGAGTAGAAAGTTCTGTTCACCCCACACCCACACCAACCCCCAGCCCCCTGAAACCAAGCGTCAATTTGCAGCGTTACACAGAGATTGGCTGTGAGCCTGGTATGCGACTCACTTTCATCTTAACTCTTAGGACAAATACACCTTTCTAAACACATTATAAACAAAGCAGGAGCCTGCTTCTCCATGGAAAGGACATTCTGTAATTTGGGGACTCTTTGGATGCTCTGAAAACTCCAGAATAGAGATTTTAACTTTGCATTGTTTTGTTTTTATGAAACACTGTGTTTCTCCTTACACTATTAGCCAGCTGATCCCAACCGGGAAGGATTTTTGCCTGATCATCAGAAAGGTGAACCAGTTTGAACAACTCAACAGATTGCTGCTGTCACATAGCCAGCTGGTCTAGTGAAGGAGCTCCAAAAATTAGTGACTGCTTGTGGGCCTTCTGCAGGGGGCTCTCTTCCAGGCAACAAAAGGGCAAGAATGGAGTCTGCACAAAGGCCTTCTTGCACAAGATGTCTTCTCCAGCACAAGATTATTTATCAAGGCAGGAAAAGTGAAGAGTTTGGACAATAAGGAAGAGTTTGTACATTCAACCTGGAAAGCCCTTCTCCCCATCCCCTTTATCACCTGTTAGAAGCTGCCTTCCCTTGCTCATAGTTTTGGAAAGAGCCATTCAAATTTGGAGCTGCCACGACAGTACATACACATTTCTATTAAATGTGTTTGACTAGATAGTAATAAATTTACTCACAGGTCTGTGAGTCCATTTCTTGGTTTCTGACTCTGGTGTGAAATAAATCTTTAACCGACTGAACCAAGTTGATCCGAGAACCACATAATACGCTGTACGGGGTGGTCTGGCTGTGAAGTGTAGTCAGTTACATAATGGGTATTATGTACTGAACATGTGTGAGATGCCAGGCATTGCCCTATATTCTTACTCATTGGCACACAGTATTGTTATTGGCGCCTATTTATTGCCTTGCAACTGTATAATGGGCACTAATATCTCCATTTTATAACTGAACTAGATAAAGCACAGACAGTTGTGCCCATAATTGGCAGAGAAAGATTTAAGGGTGGGATCCTATCTGTAAAGCTCAAATTCTTGACCTCAGGGGACACTGATGTGAGAGACTTCCAAGAAAGACAATGGGCAGAAAAGAGGCTGATTCAAGTTCCTGAAATAAATACAGGACTTTTTAGGATGGAAACCCAGGAGGGGGGTGCAAAGGTCAGTCAAGAAATAGCCCATAGCCAGCCCCTTCAGGGTACTCATACACCTCTTCTAAGTTTGATGCGGCACATCCTGGTGAACCTGGAAACTCTGGAGGGGTGTTTCTTAGTCTCAACACTAGTTACATTTGGGACCAGGTACTTCTTGGCTTCAGGGAGCTTGTCCTGTACCTTATACAGTACTCAGCAGCATTTCTTGGCTCTTTGTAGATACTAAGACCTCTCCTTTTCTCCACCCTGGTCATGACAGCCAAAAGATCTTCATACAACACCACAGTCTCCCAGTGAGGTAAAACTGATCCCGACGGAAAACCATTAAAGTCTATGCAATGCCTACACAGACTAGAGGCCTTGCAGAACACAGAATCACTCTGCTCTCTTCTTTGCCATCAAAAATCACCATGCTCTCCCTTGACTGCTGGAAAATCCTAACCCTCAGTTCCCCTTTGGTTCACATATATTTATCCATTCTTCCTCCACTGAATGTTGGCAGGACAGGAGGTGGCATCTAAAATCAGCTGGATTTTACCCACTGCCTGAGAACCTATATTCCCTGTACAAAGACTCATGTAAAAGAAAAATACTATTTCTAGCTTTCCCTTATAACTAAAGAGCCCTTTATCAGATTAGTACACCCTAAGAGCTAAGAAAAGCAATTATAACCATTTCCATTTTTAAAAAGCAAGAACACGAGGCTCAGAAAGGTTAAACAATTTGTCCAAGTCACAGAGCTGGTTCACACTAGATCCAGGGCTCAAGCCCAGACCTTTTTATCTCAGACTTTATTATGGCTTTGTACTATCTTTAGGGAAGGAAAGCTTGCAGAAGGCCAATTAAAGCAGAAAGAAAACACAGACTTTTTTTTTTCCAACTACATTCTGATGATTAAATCATCTTGAGTAGAATGGGCAAAGACCAAACATTAAAAAAAAAAAAACCTTAAAACGAAGAGAAACACAGAACTGAATGGAAAGCTGAGGCTGAAAATGAGAAATGAATAAAAACCCTGCCTCTCCTCATCCATCTCTAACTCCTACCATTTGGTAAATAATAGATCTAAGCATTCTTGCAGTAAACCAACTCTACAAATTTCCAGCCTCCACTAAAGAGTCACTGAAAATGACGTCTCTTACAACAGCTTGTGGGAGAAAAACAGCACATTAGCCCTGTCTTTACATTGGTGCCCAGGCAGTCATGACCTAAGGTACCCGCAACACTGAAATAGCCAGTGATGCCAGCCCAAAAGGCAGAGAGAAATCTGCATTCTCTGAATACTTAGAGAGTGTCTGTACTACCCCTTGTCCTAACCAAGAAGATCAGATCCAAACATCTGACACCACCCTGGCCAACCAATGACATTTTGTTCCCAGTCACTTCCAGTTAACAAATCAAGCTCTGTGCCCTCTGGCAAAACCCCATTGCCCCGTTGTTCAGACACACCTCCCACAGGGTGACAGTATCTGCATCACCATTGTCTTTAATCTGCACGCTCCCATGGACTCCGATGGGTGTTGCAAAGCCTATGTTGATATGAAAGTGTTTGATCTCCTATTCATTGAACATGCATTACTGAAACTATTTAATCCCAGTCCTGAACTTGAGATACCAGTGGGAACAGGAAAGAAGTCTTGATTCAAATATCTTACAAAATGTAAAGTACAAGCATGCGAGAATATAATTTGAATACTTTGATTAATGCTTAATACGTAAATCCAAAATGTGACAGGAACAAGGAGAAATAACCAGTGCGGCCAACTGTACCTATAACCTCAGATCAGATGATCTGTAGGCAGAGTGTTAGAGAAATTAACCAGGTAGATAAAAGTTGAGAGAAGTAGAAGTATTCATAATTTTGGGACAGAACAGGAAGGCAGAAGCTGGAAGCAATAATCACTGAGCTCAAGTCGAGGCAGTGGAATCAGTGATTTCAAGACCTCACCACTAAAAGTTTAAAAAGTCTCTGGGAAGCTTCCGCCATTTTCTGGAGCTGCACTGACAAGTAGGTCACTCTCAGCTCACTGAAAAATTAGTAGAGCTGATGACAAGCGGACAACAGAGTTCAGTCTAGAAAAGCGAGGTGTGGAAAGTTTGATTTTCTAAAACCATTTAGGAATCTGGACCAGAAAGATTTAAAAATGTATCCAAGTCACATAATGTGAGATGGATGTGGTCTTGTTGTAATCCCTGCACGCTGACATCTGGAGTTAAGGAGAAGATCGAATGTAACTGGCAGGTGTCAAGTTGGATAATGATCCTTAGGCCCAGCTAAATGAAGACAATTCCAACCTGCTCTTTTGCCCAAATAGGTTACATCAAAGAGAAAGGAAACAAAAAGTGCTTGAAAGCTTCAATCTTCACTTTAATGCTACTCCAAAAGGGTCTTAGTTACTGGTCTCTGGACCTCGAAATTGTTCAGCACACGGTGATTCCCTGGCCTACAAGGACAGGGGAGACAAGCAGTCCGAAAGCTCCTAACCCCACGCTAGAAAGGCACCAAGTAGGTGCGGGAACCATGGTTCTGGACCATGTCCTGCTCTTCCCAACACGGAAAGACGGCTGTCCCATTAGATCTAGGACGAAGATGACTTTCTAGCAATATTCCTGCGGAATATCTCCCCCCTGCTACTACTGAAAATCAACTGAGTGGGCAGTATTCCTAGCTTTGGGATCCTCAGGGGTCTCTCCCCTCATGGTTTAGTTCTTCACTCATTTCTTTCACTTTAATCAAATTGCTAAGGGTCATGAATTTTAAATCACTCAGTTTAACTGAAAATAACTCAAATGGATTGTTTCAAAATTTGTGAAAAATCCTACAGGAATCCACCATAAATAAAGCTACTATTTATTCTCCATGGGGATCCCATACAAGCCTCCATTCATTCCCAAATTCATTCATTCCCATTCAATGACTGTTCTATACTAGACACTATGATCAAAGCTAAAAAGAGTATTAAGACATATTAACAACTGGAAACCAAGGTCATTAAATTTCTTCTATGTAAAGTCAGGTAGTAAATGTTCTTGGCTTCCTAAGTCATGTGGTCTTTGGTAAAACTGCTCTATTCTGCCACCACAGTACATAGGCAGAGATAGAAAATTTGGAAAATGAAAGGGTGGACTATTCCCGATGAATCATTTTTGTTTTATTGTGCTTTATTTTGTTTTGTTTTTTGTTTCGTTTCATTTGAGGTACCAGGGAGCAAACTTGAGCCCTTGCACTTCTGAAGTAAGCACGATACCCTTCAAGCTAAATCCCTGGCCCTACAATGGAGCGTTTTTAAAAATAGGCAGCTAGATACATTTCTACACTTGGCATGTAGGGCTTATTCTGCTGACAGTGGTCTAGACCACTAGTTTCCAAAGTGTGAATTCTCAAACAGAAACATCAGCGTTATCTGGGAGCTCGGTGGGAATACGAATTCTTAGGACCTGACCTAGACTAGATCCCCTGAGTCACAAACTCTGGGCTGCAGACAAAAAGTCCACATTTTAGTAAGTCCTTCCAGGTAATTCTGAAGCTTCAGCACCACTGAACCTACTTAGACTAATATAGTAGCAACACTCAGCTTTCAATTAAATAGAATTAAACTTTCAACTTCTCACTTCCAAATATTCAGTACCCACAATGGCTGCTGAATATCGTATTACAAAGATATAAAATATTCGGTGATAGAAAACATTGAGAATATCTCATGGCATAGAACTTTATTATTCAAATGTACTAAATACACATGTTGGATGAAGGTGGAAATGTTCAGTTCTACAGCTGAGGAAAAGGGTCCCTGAAGGTTTAATAAGGATGGGAGCTGAGGTAGGGTCTTGAATGCATCAAAGGAGTTTACTTGCTAGGGTGTGGCACGTTAGACTACAGCAGAGTAAGGGAATTAGGAATAGGAACACACTGTGTGTCCTTCCATCGAAAGGCAAAGAGCATAGTTTGCTATTGGATGAACTGTGATTTCTCCATTATGGTTAAAGCAAAGGGCACACTGGGAAAGGAAGACACAAAGAAGACAACAAGGATCATGGACCTAAATAATGGCCACCCTTGGATACCTTTCTTAGCTGTTGGTGGGGGCAGCTTTTGTAAAGGCCACTCAACCAAATGCTTCCAAAAATCTAAGAAAAAGGAGGCAGTATGCTCACCTACCTGGCTTGTCCTAAGGCTTCTCTAGTTAATTTATTTTCAGCCATTGAAAGAGAGAAAGTAGATGAACTAAGCCAAAACTCATTTGTCATTAGAAAGAAAGCATGTGATTATACTCACCCTGCCCTGAATGGCCCAGTCTGTCCTGACCTACAATGGAAAGGTTAGGCTTCTGCTATATTCATTATCTGCTATCCATCCATTAGTGTCCAAAAATGCCAATAATCTCCACAATGGAGGCCCCTTACACCACAACACCTGCTGGCACAGTTATTTTCTGCCAATATCAGGACAAAGGGTAACTGCTACAGGATTCTATGCCTTAGCATTCAGACACAGAAGTTCTATATATTGTATTCACATAAACCGGGGCTAAAGGGCCACTGATGTAGCAGAACAGTCACACAGACACAGTGACAGGCCATGGATAATTACCGGGAGGTGTGCGGGAATGGAGGACACACTGTTGCCAGTCAGAAGTGCTGGCTTAAAAGGGTGCAACGTCTCGTTTTACTTAAATGCAATGTTAACACCCAGCACAGATGGGGCTCTAGAATTGATTGCTGCTGGGAGGGGAAGGAGAAAGAATTGGGGGGAGTCTTGAAAATGGGTTACAATCCATTACAAACTAAAGGTGCTTCAGAAGCTGCTGACCTTTTCACAACCACATCGATTCGGCCACAGGACAAAAAAAAAAAAAAAAAGCCATGAAGCAAATAAAGTCACCTCCAGGTAACAGGTTAGAGCAAATTGTGAAAAAAGAAAGGATTTGACCTTCAAAAGCTAATACATTGTCAGGCCAGCACAACCTGGACAGGCATTTATCACCAAGTTCACCCCTAGGCAGGCACATTATTCCTCCAGCAAAAGAGGTGCTGATTTGCAGAGCAAGCTCGAAACACAGCTTTTGCTCTTCGCAAGTAGCCACAATGGTGACGCTTGCCCGGGGGACCCTCTTCTCTTCCTCCCTCTTCCTGCTCCTCTACCAGCAACCTCACATCATGCACTTTTGACCTCACGAGTTTTGTTCATACTTCCTATGACCATCTAAGCACTATATAAACCTACTATATTCATCAAATTCCTGGTGGTACCACTTGAAGAAAATTGAACAGTGCATTCCCATGATACAGAAAGAGAAACTACGGAAAGAAAGAAAATTTGTCAAAAGACAATTTCCTTAAGAAAAACAGAGCTGACATAGCAAGAGCAGGGGCAGAGACCGGAAAATAATGGAGCAGGCCAGGGTCAATGAACAAGGATGATCAGTGGAAAATGAGAACGGAGAGAAATCTGACAATGGTGAGGAGCAATCCGGCTGGGCAAAGCAAGGGCCAAAATCAGGCTGAATTACTTTCAAAAGTCCTTTAGAGGTTCATCATGAAACGACCATAGCAAGGGAAGAAGACTATAATTTTCTTACACTATTAAGTTTCTTAAACTTGTTGTCTGTAAGACTTCAAGTTACAGAAGTTAGGCAAATAAATGAACTGCAGAGAAAGAAAATGAGAGCAAGGTCATTTGCGTCACTTGCCCCCATCGTGAGGAGGAGGGAGCCAGGGCTCAAATCTAGGAGTCCAGTTTCAGAGACGGCACCATTAGCCCTCATGCTGTACTGACACTGCGAACTTCACAGAAAGTGCTCACTGGTCTACATGCACTTTGATCCCCTCACCTCAGCACAGACAGGATTGTCCTAGTCCGGCCCTGGTCCCAACTGCTCTGCTCAAGCCAAACCTGAAACTTAGTCCTGATTGGTTTCTTGGCTTCCAGCCACTACCTTCCTCACTTGCCTCAGGATCAGAAGCCAAACTGGCCCTTTCCCTCTCCCCTTCCTGACCCACTCAGGCTTCTCCAACCTCACTGCTTCCTCTTCCTTGCAGGTAGGCTGAGGGGTGATGGTCACCCTACTCATGTCAACATGAGGCACATGTCAGGAGACGGCCAGGGTTCTGCTTGTATGTGGACATCAGGAAGATCTAAAACTCTAGGTCGGTCCTAAGAGATGCCAGCCAAGGATGAGGGCAGAGTGAGCTCTGATTCCCCTCCCTTCAGGGCAATGATCTGGAGAGGAAGAAAGAAAAGTCACCCAAGAGAAAACTTCCTGGTCTTGAATGGAAGGCCAAAAGGGAGTACAGGAGGCAGAGAGGTGATAGCTGAGACATTGTCCAGGTAGGAAAAGGCAGAACAAAGCCTGTGAAGAGCTGCACCTGGGGTGGTGTGAGGAAGACACAGCATGCTGGATGGGACAGAGGATTCTTCTACCGTTGTATGGCAGGGAGGGAAAAGTCAAGGGGCCACAGTG
Organism: Thryonomys swinderianus; assembly: GCA_004025085.1. Classification (NCBI taxonomy): domain Eukaryota; kingdom Metazoa; phylum Chordata; class Mammalia; order Rodentia; family Thryonomyidae; genus Thryonomys; species Thryonomys swinderianus. The sequence goes on along the minus strand of PVIC010022464.1, from coordinate 647 downwards.
ACACGGCTGTGTGTGTGGCCTCTGCTCCTCAGGACAAGCCACAGCCGGAGGCAGAGCAGAGTGGTTCTGCATGCAGCCTGGGAGCCAAGCCTCGCCACCAGAGACTGGGCAGTGAACTAGCAAACTCCAAAGCTTTGGACACAGACCAGGCTGCTCTCTGCACCTTTTCCATTGTAAAGTGAAACTTGACCTCATAAAGGAATTGTGAAACGAAATTACTTTAGATATCAAGTTCTTAGTGGGCTGACACCTAAGAGGCCCCAAGAAATACTGTTTTTCTAATATTCAGGTTAGAGTGATGACTGTATTAGTAGAAATAACCCTAAAACCAATCGTGTTGGTGGACATCTATAATCTCAGCATTCTAGGAGGCTGAGAAAGAAAGATCACAAGTTTGAGTCCCAGCTGAACAAATTAGGGACACCCTGTTTCAAAATTTAAAAAATAAAAAAGGACTGGAGTATAGCACAGTGAAGATCTTGGGTTCAATCCATGCACTAACAGGAAAAAGGGATGGAAGGAGGTAAGAAGAGAAGCAAGGAGGGAGGAATCTGAAAGTTGCACTTGAACTTGGCTTGAGCGGGCTGCTCACTGAAGAATCCACTGGCAGCCCATGTGTGGCAGGTGCTGGAGACGGTGAGCGGAGT
>PVIC010022463.1:0-27654 GCA_004025085.1 Thryonomys swinderianus | reverse complement strand
TTCCCATTGGTTCCAAAGGAGCTTTCAAGAATAATCTGTTGTTTCTCTGGAAAAACAGAGGATACGGAGTACAGGGTGTACATGTCAATTGATTTGCTGAAACTGAGTTCACAGAAATACTTCCTTAGGTCCAGATCCTTGTTTAATGGAGAAACCTCCTGATATGCTAAACCTTCCAAATGAATCAATGGAGCTTGAAGGAACAAACTGTTGTTTATGTGGCAAAAGAAGGTGTACAGAGTGCAGCGTGCACATGTGAAAACATTTTCTGAAAATCAGTTCACAGCAAAACGTCCTGAGTGCCAGGTCCTTGTTTGAAGGAGGAACCACCTGCAGTGCAACATGTTTGCATTTTTTTCAAAGGAGCTGGAAGAGACAAACCCTTGTGTCTCTGGAAAATCAGGGGTACAGAGTGCAGGGTGTACATGTCAGCTCAGTTTCTGAAACTGAGTTAAACAACAACATTTCTCCAGTTCCTCCTCCTTTTTTGATAGAGAAAAATCCTGATATGCTAAACCTTCTCAATGATTCATTGGAGCTTTCAAGAACAAACTGTTGTTTCTGTGGCAAAAGAAGGTACAGAGGGCAGGATGAACATGTCAAAATATTTTCTGAAAGTCAGTTTACAGCAAAACGTTATGAGTTACAGGTCCTTATTTGGTAGAGAAACCACCAGCTTTGCTACTTATTCGCAATGTTTTCAGAGGTGCTGGAAGGAACAAACTGTTGTTTTTCTGGAAAAACAGGGGCACCAAGTGCAGGGTGAACCTATCCATTCTGTTCCTGAAACTGAGTTCACAGTAAAATATTTTGAGTTCCAAGTGCTTGTTGGGCGAAGTAAAGTTCTGTTATGCTGCATTTTCCAACTGCTTGCAATAGAGCTTGCAATAAGAAACGGTTGTTTCTTTGGCAAAACACGGGGCTCAGAGTGCAGTGTGTACATATCAGTTCAGTTTCTGAAACTGAGTTCACTGCAAAACAATATGAGCTCCAGCTCCTAGTTTGTTGGAGGAACCTCCTGTTATGCTACACATTCCCACTGATTTCAGCGAGCTTGCTGAATAAACTGTTGTTTCTCTGGCAAAAAAAAAAAAAAAAAAAAAAAAAAAAAAAAAAAAAAAAAAAAAAAAAAAAAAAAAAAAAAAAAAAAAAAAAAAAAAAAAAAAAAAAAAAAAAAAAAAAAAAAAAAAAAAAAAAAAAACTGGGTACAAAGGGCAGGGCATACATTGCAATTCACTTTCTGAAACTGAGTTCACAACAATACTTTCTGAGTTCAGCTCCTTTTTTGGTAAAAAAAAAAAAAAACTCCCGTTATGCTACACATTTCCATTATTTTCAAAGAAGCTTGCAAGAAAAAACTGTTTTCTGTGGCAAAATTGGGTGTACAGAGTTCGGGGTGTAAATGTCAATTCATTTTACATAACTGAGTTCTCAGCAAGACATTTTGAGTTCTAGATCCCTGTCTCATGTGGAAATTACTTGTTAGCACACTCTTCCTTAGCTAGAATGGAGGCTGCCAGCCAATGGAGAAATCAGGCTGGTAGCCTCCACTCATAGGACAGAGACTCTGTGATACAAGCGATGTGCTTCTATCTCTTTAGTGTATCCATTTAAACAATAGATTCGGTTCTCCTATGTTTGTCTGTACAATGAGAGTCACATTTTCCTAAGAGGCCTTCTTATACCTTAGGCGCAGTGCACCTACAAGAATACACTGTTGTTTCTGTGGAATAAATAGAGATACAGTGTGTAGGATTTAGTGCAATGCGGATTTTTTTTTGAGACAGGGTCTCGCTTTGTAGTTCAGGATGGCTCTGAGCTCTCTATGTAGTCCAGGCAAGCCTCAAACTCAGCAATCCTCCTGTCTCTGCCTCCCAAGTGCTGGGAAAATGCAGATTTTTAAAATGATGTCATATGAAGATGGTCTCAGTTCCAGCTCCTTGTTTGGTGGAGAAAACTCCTATTATGCTGCTCTTTCACATTGTTTTCAAATTAGCTTTTAATAACAAACTGTTATTTATCTGGCAAACCGGGCTACAGAGTGCATAGTGTGCAGGTAAATTCAGTTTCAGAAACTGAATTTACAGCAAAACTTTTTGAGTCCCTGCTCCTTTTTTCGTGGAGAAACCACTTGTTATTCTTCACTCTCCCATTGATTCAATGGGCCTGCGGAAAAGTGGAGAAATCAAGCCTGTAAACTACACCCCTAGGGCAGAGATTCCCCGAAGGCAGCACTGTGCTATTCTCACATTAAAGTGTATCCATTTGAAAAATAGATGTGGTTCTCCTATGCTTCTGTATACAAAGAACATGATATTTTCCTAAGATGCCTTGTTATACCTTAGTCACAGGGAACCTGCAGGAATAATGTTTTTTTTTTTTTTTTTTTTCTGTGGCATAAATGGTGACACAGCGTGTAGGGTGTAAAGTGCAATGCAGTTCCTCAATCTGAGTTCACAGGAAAACTTTCTGATTTCCAGCTCCTTCTTTGATGGAGAAACCTCCTGTTATCATTGACATTTCCATGGGTTTCAATAGAGCTTGCAAAAACAAACTGTTGTTTCTCTGGCAAAACAGGGGGTACAGAAAGCAGGGTGTATATGTCAATTCAGTTTCTGAAACTGAGTCCATCGGAAAACGTTCTGAGTTCCAGGACCTTTTCTGGTGCAGAAACCTCCTGTTATGCTGCACATTCCCACTGATTTCAATGGAGTTAGCAGGAACAATCTATTGTTTCTTTAGAAAAAATTGTTCACAGAGTGCAGGGCATACATGTCAAATTTGTTTCTGAAGCTGAGTTCGCAGCAAAACCTTTTGAATGTCAGCTCCGTTTTTGGTGTAGAATCCTCCTGTTATGCTACAGATTCCCATTGTTTTCAAAGGAGCTTTCAAGAATAATCGGTTGTTTCTCTGGAAAAAAGGAGGACACAGAGTGCAGCATGTAGATGTTAGTTCAGTTTCTGAAACTGAGTACGCAGCAAAACTTCCTGAGTTCCTGCTCCTTGTTTGGTGGAGAAACCTCCTGATATGCTAAACCTTCCCAATGATTCAATGCAGCTTACAAGAACAAAGTGTTGTTACTGTGGCAGTAGAGGCTGTACTGAGCACAGGCTGTATATGTCAAAACTTTTTCTGAAAGGCAGTTCACAGCAAACCATTCTGTGTTCCAGCTCTTGCTTGGTGGCAAAGCCACCAGTTATGCTATATATTCGCATTGGGTATGAAGGAGCTGGAAGGAACAAATTGTAGTTTCTCTGGAAAAACAGCAGCACAGAGTGCAGGGTGTACCTTTCAATTTAATTTCTCAATCTGAGTTCACAGCAAAACGTTTTGAGTTCCAGGTCCTTGTTTCACGGAGAAGGCACTGGTTATGCTGCATGTTCCAAGTGGTTGCAATGAAGCTTGCAATTAGAAACAGTTGTTTCCCTGGCAAAGCAGGGGGTCAGAGTTCAGTGGTTACATACCAGTAAAGTTTCTGACACTGAGTTCACTGCAAACAATATGAGCTCCAGCTCCTTGTTTGGTGGAAGAACCTCCTGTTATGCTACACATTCCCACTGTTTTCAGGGAGCTTGCTGAAAAAAAAAAACTGTTGTTGCTCTGGCAAAAAATTGGGTACAAAGGGCAGGGCGTACATTGCAATTCACTTTCTGAAACTGAGTTCACAGCAATACTTTCTGAGTTCCAGCTCCTTGTTGGGTGTAAAAAACCTCCTGTTACGCTACACATTCCCATTGTTTTCAAAGGAGCTTGCAAGAACAAACTTTTCTGTGGCAAAATTGTGTGTACAGATTTCGGGCTGTACATGTCAATTCAGTTTACGTAACTGAGTTCTCAGCAAGACGTTTTGAGTTCTAGATCCCTGTCTCATGTGGAAATTACCTGTTAGCACACTCTTCCCATTGGCTTGAATGGAGACTGCTGGCCAATGGAGAAATCAAGCCAGCAACATCCACTCATAGGACAGACTCTGTGATACAAGTGATGTGCTTCTATCTCTTTAGAGTGTATCCATTTAAACAATAGATTCAGTTCTCCTATGTTTGTCTGTACAATGAGAGTAACATTTTCCTAAGAGGCCTCATATAACTTAGGCGCAGGGCACCTACAAGGATAAACCATTGTTTCTGTGGAATAGAGTCACAGTGTGTAGGATCTAAAGTGCAATGCAGTTTTTTTTTTTAAAACTGAGGTCATATGAAGACGTTCTTAGTTCCAGTTCCTTGTTTGGCGGAGAAAACTCCTGTTATGCTGCTCTTTCACATTTTTTTCAAATTAGCTTTTAGTAACAAACTGTTGTTTCTCTGGCAAACCGGGGGTACAGAGTGCATGGTGTGCAGGTAAATTCAGTTTCAGAAACTGAGTTTACAGCAAAACTTTTTGAGTTTCTGCGCTTGTTTTGTGCAGAAACTACCTGTTATTCTTCACTCTCCTATTGATTCAATGAGCCTGCGGAAAAAGTGGAGAAATCAAGACTGTAAACTACACTCCTAGGGCAGGGATTCCCCAAGGGAAGCACTGTGCTATTCCTACATTAAAGTGTATCCATTTGAAAAATAGATGTGGTTCTCCTATACTTCTGTGAACAAAGAACGTGAAATTTTCCTAAGATGATTTGTTATACCTTAGTCACAGCAAAACATTCTGAGTTCCAGCTCCTTGTTTGATGGAGAAACCTCCTGTTATCCCACACTCTCCTTTGGTTTCAACGGAGGTTGCAGGTAAAATTGTTTCTCTGAGCAAACAGGGGTTACACAGTGCGGTATTAGGGCTTCAATTCAGTTTCTGAAACTGAGTTCACAGCAAAACGTTTTGACTTGCTGCTCATTGTTTGCTGGAGAAACATCCTGTTATCCCACACTCTCCTATTTTCTTCATTGGAGGCAGCGGCTAAATGGAGAAATAAACCCAGCAAGCTTAACGCTAAGCCGGAGAGTTCTAACGCAAGCAATGTGCTTCTATCATATTACAGTGTATAGATTTGAAGAATAGATGCGGTATTCATCTGCTTGTCCCTACAAAGAGGCTGATACTTTTTTCAGCAGTCTGGTTAAACCTAAGGCACAGGGAACCTGCAGGAATAAACGACAGTTCCACTTGCAAAAATGGGGACTCAGAATGTTGGCTGTGAAATGCAATGCAGTATCTGAAGCTGGAAACAAAGCAAAACTTTCTGAGGTACAGTAAACTGTTGGCAGGAGAAACATCTTATTATCCCACACTCTCTTATTTGATTCAACGGAACTTGCTGGAAAAAACTACTCTTTCTCTTGGAAAACAAGGGCTACAGAGTGCAGCATGGAGGATTCAGTTCAGTTTCTGAGGCTGAGTTCACAGCAAGATGTTCTGAGCTCCAGCTCCTTGTTTGGTGAATAATACTCCTGTTATCCCACACTCTCCCTTTGATTTCAAAGGAGCTTGCGGGAACAAACTATAGTTTCTCCGGGAAAACAAGGGCTACAAAGTGCAGAATGGATGCTTCAATTCAGTTTTGGGAACTGAGTTCACAGCAAAACGTTCTGAGTGATAACTCCTTGTTTGGTGGAAAAACTTCCTGTTATCCCATACTCTCCCTGAGGTTTCAATGGTCTTAGCAGTAACAAATTGTTGTTTCTATGGGAAAACAAGGAATACAGATTACAGCATGGAGGCTTTAGTTCAGTATCTGAAACTGAGTTCACAACAGATGGATCTGAGTTACAGATCGTTCTTTGGTGGGGAAACCTGTTGTTATCCCACACTCTCTGTTTGGCTTCAGTGTAGCTTGCATGAACAAACTGTGATTCTCTGGTAAAACAAGGGCTACAAAGTGCAGCATAGGGCTTCAATTCCTATTCTGAAACTTGAGTTCACAATAGAATGTTCTGAAGTCCAGCTCCTTCTTTGGTGTAGTAACATCCGGTTCTCTCAGACTCTCCCATCATTTTCAATGGAGCTTCCAGGTACAAACGGTTGTTTCTCTTGGAAAAGAAGAGCCACACAGTGAAGCAGAAGCCTTCAGTTCACTTTCCAACACTAGGTTCACAGCAAAGCATTCAGAATTTCAGCTCCTTGTTTGTAGTAGTAAGGTCCACTTATCCCACACTCTCCAGTTTGTTTACATGGAGATTGCAGGAAAAAAATATTGTTTCTCTGGGAAAACAAGGGCTATGGAGTGCACCATGGAGACTTCAGTTCAGTTTCTGCAACTGCGTTGACAGCCAAATGTTCTGAGTTTCAGCTCCTTATTTGTTGCAGAAACCTCATGTTATCTTACACTCTGCCATTGGCTTCACTGGAGCTGGCAGCCAAATGTAGAAATAAATCCAGGAAACAGCACTCTAGGCTGGAGACTTCTAAAGCAGTACTATGCTTTTGTCACGTTATAGTGTATCCGTTTGAACAATATCTGCGGTTCTCTTCTACTTGTCCGTACAGAGAGTGATATATTCCTAAGTGTCCTTCTTATACCTAAGGCCCATGAAACCTGCAGGAATAAACTGCAGTTGCTGTAGCATTAATGGGGACAAAGAGTGTTGGCTGTTAACTGCAATGCGGTTTCTGAAGCTGAGATCAGAGCAAAAGCTTCTGAGTTCCAGCTCCTTGTTTGTTGGATAAAACTCCTGTTGTCCCACAATCTCCCTTTGGTTTCACTGAACATAGGAGGAACAGTTGTTTCTCTGGAAAAACAAGTGTGGCAGACTGCAGTATGGAGCCTTCAATTCAGCTTCTGAAACTGAGTTCACAGTAAAATATTCTATATACCAGCACCTTGTTAGGTGGGTAACATCCTGTTATACCACCCTCTCCATTTGATTTCAAAAGAGCCTGCAGGAACAAACTGCCATTTCTCTGGCAAATAAAGGATGTGGAGTGCATCATGGAGTCTTCAATGCAGTTTCTGAAACTGACTTCACAGCAAAAAGTTCTGAGATCCAGCTCCTTGTTTACTAGAGAAACATCTTATTACCCCACACTCACCCACTTCTTTCAATGAAGCTTCCAAGAACAAACAGTTGATTCTGTGGGAAAAGAAGGTCTACACAGGGCAGCATGGAGGCTTCAATTCAGGTTCTGAGGCTCAGTTCACAGCCACACGTTCTGAGATCCAGCTCTTTGTTTGGTGGAGAAACTTCCTGTTATCCCACACTCTCCCATTGGTTTCAAAGGACCTTGCAGGAACAAACTGCTCTTTCTCTGGGAAAACAAGGGCCACACAGTGCAGCATGGATGGTTGAATTCAGTTTCTGAGACTGAGTTCAGAGTAAAACATTCTGAGTTCCAGCTTATTGTTTGGTGAGAAACATCCTGTTATCCCACACTCTTCCGTTTGTTTTAGTGGAGCTTCCAGGAAAAAAAATATATAGCTTGTCTTGACAAAACAAGGTATATAGAGTGCAGCATAGATGGTTCAATTCAGTTTCTGACACTGAGTTCACAGAAAACCATTCTGAGTTCCAGCTCCCTGTGTGGTGGAGAAAGCTCCTGTTATTGCACATTCTCCTATTGCTTTCAAAGTACCTTGCAGGAACAAATTGTTTCTCTGGAAAAACAAGGGCTACAGAGTGCATTATGGAGGTGTCAATTCAGTTTCTACAACTGGGTTGACAGATAAACGTTCTGAGATCCAACAGCTTCTTTAGTGCAGAAAACTCCTGTTATCCCTCACTCTCCCATTGGCTTCAGTGGAGACAGTGGCTGAATGGAAAAAAAGAAAAAAACGGCAAGCTTCACTCTAGGCGGGAGACTTCTAAAGCAGAGCACTCTGCTTCCCTCCGTTAGAGTGTACACATTTGAAAAATAGATGCCTTTCTCCTCTGCTTGTCCCTACAAAGAGGGTGATATTTTCCTCAGTGCTCTTTTTGTACCTAAGACACAGGAAACCTGCAGGTATAAACTGCAGTTGCTCTGGCAGAAATGGAGACACAGAAGGTTGGCTGTGAACTGGAATGCATTTTCTGAGATGAGATCAGAGCAAAACACTGTGAGTTCCAGCTTATTGTTCGGTGCAGAAACCTTCTGTTATCTCACACTCTCCCTTTGGTTTCAACGGACCTAGGAGACACAAACTGTTGTTTCCCTGGGAAACAAAGGGATAGAAGAGTGCAGCATGGAGGCTTCCATTCAGTTCCTGAAACTGAGTTCACAGCTAAATGTTTTGAGTTCCAGTTCCTTCATTTTGGAGAAACCTCCTGTTACACCACACTCTCACTTTGGTTTCAGTGGAGCTTGCAGGAACAAACTGTGCTTCTCTGGGAAAAGGAAGGCTACACAGTGCAACATGGAGGATTCACTGCAGTTTCTGAGGATGTGTTCACAGCAAAACGTTCTGAGTTCCAGATCATGTTTAGTGGAGAAAGTTCCTGTTTTCCCACTCTCCCTTTGGTTTCCATGGAGCCTTCAGGAGCAAACATTGTTTCTCAGGGAAAACAAGGGCTACAGAGTGCAGCATGCAACCTTCAATTCATTCTCATACATGATTGCACAGCAAACCGTTCTGAGTTCCAGCTCCCTTTTTGCTGGAGAAAGCTCCTGTTATCCCACACTCTCTGATTGGTTGCAAAGGAGCTTGCAGGAATAAAGTGTTCTATCTCTGGGAACACAAGGGCTAAAGAGTCCATTATGGAGGGCTCAGTTCATTTTCTCAAAACTGAGTTCACAGAAAAATGTTCAGAGTTCCAGCTCATGGTTCGGTGGAGAAACCACTGTTCACCCACACTCTCCCTTTGGTTTCAACGGACCTAGGAGGAACAAACTGTTTTTTCTCTGGGAACCAACAGCTACAAGAGTGCAGCATGCAGACTTCCATTCAATTTCTGAAACTGAGTTCACAGCAAAAGGTTTTGAGTTCCATTTCCTTGTTTATGGAGGAACTTCCTGTTATATCACACTCTCACTTTTGATTCAATGGAGCTTTCAGGAACAAACTGTGTTTTTCTGGGAAAACAAGGGCTACACAGTGCACAATGGAGGTTTCAATTCAGTTTCTGATGCTGAGTTCACAGCAAAACTTTCAGAGGTCAAGCTCCTTGTTTGGTGGAGAAACTTCCTATTTTCCCACATGCTCCCTTTTGTTTCAATGGAGCTTCCAGGTCCCAATATTTTTTCCTCTGGGAAAACAAGTGCTACAGAGTGCAGCATGAATGGTTCATTTAATTCTCTTACACTGAGTTCACAGCAAACCGTTCTGATTTCCAGCTCCTTGTTTGGTTCAGAATCCACTGTTTATCCCTAACTCTCCCATTAGTTGCAATGGAGCTTGCAGTAACAAAATATGTTTCTCTGGGAAAAAAAGGGATGCACAGTGGAACACAGAGGCTACCATTCAGTTTCTGAAAGTGAGTTCACTGCAAAGCGTTCTGAGTTCCAGCTCCTTGTTTGGTGGAGAAACCTCCTGTTACCCAACACTCTCCCTTTGGTTTCAAAGGAGCTTGCAGGTAAAATTGTTGTTTCTATGAGAAAACAGGGGCTACAACTTAGACCTTATGTAGTCTTCATTACAGTTTCTGAAACTGAGTTCACAGCACAACGTTCTGAGTTGCTGCTCATTGTTTGCTGGAGAAACATCCTGTTATCCCACACTCTACCATTGACTTCAATGGAGCCAGCGGCTAAATGGAGACTTAAACCCGGCAAGCCGAATGCTAAGCCAGAGAGTTCTCATGCAAGCAATGTGATTCTCTCACCTGAGAGTGTATATATATGGACAATAAAGGTGGTAATCCTCTGCTTGTCCCTACAAAGAGACTGATAATTTCTTCAGCGTTCTTGTTACACCTAAGGCACAGCAAACCTGCAGGAATAAACGACACTTGCACTTGCATAAATGGGGACAGAGAGTGTTGGCTGTGAAATGCAATGCAATTTCTGAAGCTGGGATCAGAGCAAAACATTCTGAGTTCCCGCAAACTATTTCCTGGAGAAACATGGTGTTATTCAAACTCTCCAATTTGTTTCTATGGAGCTTGCCGGGGGAAAAAAAAAAAAGAAAACTACCCCTTCTCTTGGAAAACAAGGCGTACAGAGTGCAGCATGGAAGCATCAGTTCAGTTTTTGAGTCTGAGTTCACAGCAAAACGTTCTGAGTTCCAGCTCCTTGTTTGGTGAATAATTCTCCTGTTATCCTACACTCTCCCATTGATTTCATTGGAGGTTGTAGGACAAACAGTAGTTTCTCCGAGAAAACAAAGGCTACAGAGTGCAGAATGGATGCTTCAATTCAGTTTTGCGAGCTGAGTTCACAGCAAAACGTTCTGAGTGATAGCTCCTTGTTTGGTGGAAAAACCTACCTTTAACCTTTACTCTCCCCATGGTTTCAATGGACTTAGCAATAACATAGTTTTATTTCTCTGCGAAAACAAGCGCTGCAAGTACCGCACAGAGGCTTTAGTTCAGGATCTGAAACTGAGTTCACATCAGAAGTTTCTGAGTACCAGTTCCTTCTTTGGTGGAGAAACCTTTGTTATCCCACACTGTCTGTTAGGTTTCAGTGGAGCTTGCATGAACAAACTGTGTTTCTCTATGAAAACAAGGACTACAAAGTGCAGCATGGGATTTCAGTTCTGATTCTGAAACTGAGTTCACAGGAGAAAGTTCTGAGGTCCAGCTCCTTGTTTGGTGTAGTAAACTCCAGTTATCCCACACTCTCCCTTTGGTTTCAGTGGAGCTTTCAGGTACAAACTGTTTTTTCTCTTGGAAAGCAATAGCCACACTTTGAAAGAGGAGTCTTCAGTTCAGTTTCTGAAACATAGTTCACACCAAAACATTTGGAATTTTGGCTTCTTTTGTGTTAGAGTAAGGTCCTCTTATCCCACACTCTCTGATTTGTTTCAATGGAGCTTGCAGGAAATATTATTGTTTCTCTGGGAAAACAAGGGCTACCGAGTGCACCATGGAGGCTTCAGTTAAGTTTCTGAAACTGCATTGACAGACAAATGTTCTGATTTCCAGCTGCTTATTTATTGCAGAAACCTCCCGTTATCCCACACTCTGCCATTGCCTTCACTAGAGCCAGCGGCAAAACGTCGAAATAAATCAGGCAAGCTGCATTCTAGGCCAGAGACTTATAAGTCATTACTGTGCTTTTCTCATGTTATAGGGTACATACTTGTACAATAGTTTTGGTTCTGCTCTGCCTGTCCATACAAAGAGAGTGATATATTGCTAAGTGACCATCTTATACCTAAGGCCCAGGAAACCTGCAGGAATAAACTGCAGTTGCTGAGGCATAAATGGGGACACAGAGTGTTGGCTGGTAATTGTAATGCAGTAACTGAAGCTGAGATCAGAGCAAAAGGTTCTAAGTTCCCACTCCTTGTTTGTTGGAGAAACCTCCGGGTGTTCCAACCCTCCCATTTTTTTTCCAGTACACCTAGGAGGAACAAGCAGTTGTTTGTCTGGGAAAACAAGTGAGGCAGGGTGCAGCATGGAGGCTTCAATTCAATTTCTGAAACTGAGTACACAGGAAGACGTTCTGAGTTCCAGCTCCTTGTTTGGTGAGGAAACCTTTATACCACACTCTCCCATTGGTTTCAGTGGAGCTTGCAGGAACAAACAGTTGTTTCTCTGAGGTGGCTACAGAGGCCACCATGCAGGCTTTAATTCAGTTTCTGAAGCTGAGTTAAAGGCAAGACCTTCTGAGTTCCAGGTCCTTCTTTGTTTGAGAAAGCTACTGTTACCCCACACTCAACCATTGAGTTCAATGGAGCCTTCAGGAACAAACAGTTGTTTCTCTGAGAAAGCAATGACAATGGAGGGTACCATGTAGGCTTCAATTCAGTTTCTGAAACTCAGTTGACAGCAAGACGTTCTGAGATCCAGCTCCATGTTTGGTGGAGAAACCTCCTGTTATCCCACACTCCCTGATTCATTTCAGCGGAGCTTGCATGAACAAACAGTTCTTTCTCTAACAAAACAAGGGCTACATAGGGCACCATGTAGGCATTAATACAGTTTCTGAAACTGCATTTAGAGCAAGACGTTCTGAGTTCCAGATCATTCTTTGGTGGAGAAACATCCTCTTATCCCGCACTCTCCAGTTGTTTTCAAAGGACCTTGCGAGAACAAACTGTTCTTTCTCTGGGAAAACAAGGGCTACACAGTACAGCATGGAGGATTCATGTCAGATTCTGAGACTGCATTGAGAGCACACCATTCTGAGTTCCAGCTCCTTGTTTGGTGAGAACCTTTCTGTTATCCCATACTCTCCCTTTTTTCCCATAGAGCTTCTAGGAAAAAAAATTGCTTCTCTGACAAAACAAGGGCTATAGAGTGCAGCATGGAGGGTTCAAATCAGTTTCTGACACAGAGTTCACAGAAAACCATTCTGATTTCCAGCCACCTGTGTGGTGGACAAAGCTCCTGTTATCCCACACTCTCTGATTGATTGCAAAGGAGCTTGCAAGAACAAATTGTTGTATCTCTGGGAAAACAAGCGCTACATAGGGTATTATGGAGGGCTCCATTCATTTTCTGAAACCCAGTTCACAGCACAACATACTGAGGTACAGCTCATTGTTCAGTGTAGAAACCCCTGTTATCCTACACTCTTCCTTTTGTTTCAACAGAACCAGGAGGAACAAACTGTTGTTTCTATGGGAAAGCAAGGGCTAGAAGAGTGCATTATGGAGGCTTCCATTCAGGTTCTGAAACTGAATTCACAGCAAAAGGTTTTGAGTTCCAGTTCCTTGTTTTTGGAGAAAGTTCCTGTTATACTGCACTCTCACTTTTGTTTCAACAGAGCTTGCAGGGAAAAACTGTTTCTCTGGGAAAACAAGGGTTGCATAGTGCAGCACAGTGGCTCCCATTCAATTTTTGAAACTGAGTTCACAGCAAAACGTTCGGAGTTCCAGCTCCTTGATTGGTGGAGAAACCTTCTGTTATGCCACATACTCCCTTTTGTTTCAACGATTCTAGGAGGAACAAACTGTTGATTCTCTGGAAAACAAAGGGCTAGAAGAGTGCAGCATGGATGCTTTCATTCAGTTCCTGAACCTGGGTTCACATCAAAAGGTTTTGAGACCCAGTTCCTTGATTTTGGAGAAACCTCCTGTTATACCACACTCTCAATTTGGTTTCAATGGAGCTTGCAGGAACAAACTGTTTCTCTGGGGAAAAAAAGAGCTTCACAGTAAAGCATTGAGGATTCAGTTCAATTTCTGAGGTTGTGCTCACAGCAAAACGTTCTGAGTTCTAGCTCCTGTTTAGTCGAGAAACTTCCTGTTGTCCCACACTCTCCCTTTGTCTTCAATGGAGCTTCCAGGACACAGAGTATTGGCTGTTAACTGCAATGCAGTTGCTGAAACTGAGTTCAGAGCTGAAGTTTCTGAGTTCCAGCTCCTTGTTTATTGGAGAAAACTCCTGTTGTCCCACGTGCTCCATTTCGTTTCAGTGGACCTAGGAGGAACAAACCATTGTTTCTCTGGGAAAAAAAAAAAATGTGTGTCAGAGTGCAGCATGGAGGCTTCAATTTAGTTTCTGAAACTGAGTTCACAGCAATACATTCGTGTTGTAGCACCTTGTTAGGTGGAGAAATATTCTGTTATGACACTCTCTCCCCTTGTTTTCAATGGATGTAGGAGGAACAAACTCTTGTTTCTCTGGGAAACCAAGGGCTAGAAGAGTGCAGCATAGAGTCTTCCATTCAGTTTCTGAAACTGAGTTCACAGTAAAATGATTTGAGTTCCAGTTCTTTCTTTATGGAGAAAACTCCTGTTATACCACTCTCTCACATTGGTTTCAAAGGACATTGCAAGAACGAACTGTCTTAGTCTGGGGAAAAAGGGCTGCACAGTGCAGCATAGAGGCTTCAATTCAGATTCTGATGCTGAGTTCACAGAAAAAGTTTCTGAGGTCAAGCTCCTTGTTTGGTGGAAAAACTTCTTCTTTTCCCACACTCTCCCTTTCTTTTCCATGGAGTTTCCAGGTCCAAACATTTTCTCTCTGGGGAAAAAAAAAGGCTACATAGTGCCACAGGTAGCGTTCATTTAACTCCATAACACTGAGTTCACAGCAAACTGTTCTGAGTTCCAGCTCCCTGTGTGGTAGAGAATCCACCTGTTATCCGAAACTCTCATTATTTTCAGGGGAGCATGCAGCAACAAACTGTGTTTCTCTGGGAATACAAGGGCAACACAGTGCAGCACGGAGGCTTCAATTCAGTTTCTCAAAGTTAGTTCACAGCAAAACGTGTGAATTTCAGCTCCTGGTTTGGTGGAGAAACCTCCTGTTATCCCACAGTCTCCCTTTGGATTCCATGGAGCTTCCAGATAAAATTGCTGATTCTCTGAGAAAACAGGGGCTACACAGTGCCTTATGGAGTCTTCAATTCAGTTTCTGAAAGTAAGTTCACAGCAAAAGGCTTCGAGTTACAGTTCCTTCATTTTGGAGAAACCTCCTGTTATAGCACACTCTCCCATTTTCTCCAATGATGCAGTGGCTAAATGGAGAAATAAACACGGCAAGCTGAATGCTAAACCAAAGAGTCCTAAAGCAAGCAATGTGCTTCTCTCACGTTAGAGGGTATAGATTTGAATGATAGATGTGGTATTCCTCTGATTGTCCCAACACAGAGACTTATATTTTCTTCAGTGTTCTAGGTACACCTAAGGCACAGGGAAACTGCAGGTATAAACGATAGTTGTGCTTGCATAAATGGGGACACAGAATGTTGCCTGTGAACTTCAATGCAGATTTTGAAGCTGGGATCAAAGGAAAACTATCTCAGTTAAAGCAAACGGTTTGCTGGAGAAATATCCTGTTGTCCCCCACTCTCCCTTTGTTTCAAAGGTTCTTGCACTAAAAAACCTGCTCTTTCTCTTGGAAAACAAGGGCTACAGAGTGCAGCATGGAGGCTTCAGTTCGGTTTTGGAGGCTCAGTTCACAGCAAAATGTTCTGAGTTCCAGCTCCTTGTTTGGTGCATAAATCTCCTGTTATCCCACACTCTCCTATTGGTTTCAATGGAGCTTGCAGAAATAAACTGTAGTTTCTCTAGGAAAACAAGGGCTACGGAGTGCAGCATGGATGCTTCAATTCAGTTTCTGGAACTGAGTTCACAGCAAAACGTTCTGAGTGAGAACTCCTTGTTTGGTGGAGAAACCTCCTGTTATCCCATCCTCTCCCTTTGCCTTCAAAGGATCCAGTGGCTAAAATGAGAAATAAAGCCGGCAAGCTGCACTCTATGCCACAGACTTCTAGAGCAGTACTGTGCTTTTCTCACGTTATAGTGGATCAATTTGAACAATAGTTGTGGTTCTCCTCTGCTTGTCCCTACAACCATACTGATATATTCCTAAGTGCTCATCTTATAACTAAGGCCCAGGGAACCTGCAAGAATCAACTGCAGCTGCTCTGGCAAAAATGGGGACACAGAATGTTGGCTGTTAACTGCAGTGCAGTTTCTGAAACTAAGATCAAAGCCGAAGATTCTGAGTTCCAGCTTCTTGTTTTTTGGAGAAAATTCATGTTGGCCCACACACACCATTTCATTTCAGTGGACCTAGCAGGAACAAACTGTTGTTTCTCTGGGAAAACAAGAGTGTCAGATTGCAGCATGGAGGCTTCAACTTAGTTTCTGAAACTGAGTTCACATAATACATTCCTGTTCTACCACCTTGCTAGGTGGAGAAACCTCCTGTTATGCCACCCTCTCCCTTTGCTCTCAAAGGATCTAGCAGGAACAAACAGTGGTTTCTCTGGGAAACCAAGGTCTACAAGAGTGCAGCATGGAGGCTTCCATTCAGTTTCTGAAACTGAGTTCACATTAAAAGGTTTTGAGTTCTAGTTCCTTGTTTGTGGAGAAACTTCCTGTTATACTGAACTCTCACATTTGTTTCAATCGAGCTTACAAGGAAAAACCGTCTTATTCTGGGAAAACAAGGGCTACACAGTGAAGAATAGAGGCTTTAATTCAGATTCTGTGGCTGAGTTCAAAGCAAACCTTGCTGATCTCAAGCTCTTTGTTTGGTGGAGAAACTTCCTAATTTACCACACTCTCACTTTCTTTTCAATGGAGCTTCCAGTTCCAAACATTTTTTCTCTGGGAAAAACATGGGCTACAGAGTGAAGCATGGAGTGTTCATTTAAAACTCTTAGACTGAGTTCACAGCAAACCATGCTGAGTTCCTGCTCCTTGTTTGGTGGAGTATCCACCAGTTATCCCACACTCCCATTGGTTTCAGTGGAGCTTGCAGGAACAAACTGTGTTTCCCTGGGAAAGCCAGGGCTTCACCGTGCAGCACGGAGGCTTCAATTCGGTTTCTGAAAGTGAGTTCACAGCAAAACATTCGGAATTTCAGCTCCTTGATTGCTGGAGTAAGGTCCTCTTATCCCACACTCTCCATTTTCTTTCAATGGAGCTTACAGGAATTTTTTTTTTTCCTCTGGGAAAACAAGGGCTATGGAGTTCAATATGCAGGCTTCAGTTCAGGTTCTGAAACTGCATTGACATCCCAACGTTCTGAGTTCCGGCTCCTTGTTTGTTGCAGAAACCTCCTCTTATCCCACACTCTGCCATTGGGTTCATTGAAGCAAGCGGTTAAAGGAGAAATAAAGCCTGCAAGCTGCACTCTAGGCCGGAGACTTTGAAAGCAGTGCTATGCTTTTGTCAGGTTATAGCGTATCCATTTGAACAATAGTTGTGCTTCTCCTCTGCTTGTCCCTACAAAGAGAGTGTATATTCCTAAGCGCCCATCTTTTACCTAAGGCCCAGGGAGCCAGCATGAATAAATTGCAGTTGCTCTGGCATAAATGGGGACACAGAGTGTTGGCTGTTAACTGCAATGAAGTTGCTGAAGCTGAGATCAGAACAAAAGTTTCTGACTTCCAGCTTCTTGTTTGTTGGAGAAAACTCCTGTTGTCCCACCCCCTCAATTTCAATTCAGTGGACCTAAAGGAACAAACTGTTGTTTCTCTGGGAATACAAGGGCTACAGAGTGCATTATGGAGGCTTGAATTCAGTTTCTTCCACTTGGTTGATAGCTAAACGTTCTGATTTCCACCTCCTTGTTGAGTGGAGAAAACTCCTCTTATCCCTCATTCTCCCATTGACTTTTGAGGAGACAGTGGCTGAATGGAGAAATAAAGCCGGCAACCTTCACTCTAGCCGTGAGACTTTTAAGCAAGAACTGTGCTTCCCTCATGTTAGAGTGTATCCTTTTGAACAGTAGATGCCTTTCTCCTCTGCTTGTCCCTACAAAGAGAGTGATATTTTCCTAAGCACCCTTGTTGTACTTAAGGCACAGGGAACCTGCAGGAATAAACTGCAGTTGCTCTGGCAGAAATGGGGACACATAGTGTTTGCTGAGAACTGCGATGCATTTTCTGAAGACAAGATCAGAGCAAAACGTTCTGAGTTCCAGCTCATTGTTTGGTGGAGAAAACTGCTGTTATCCCACACTCTCCCTTTAGGTTCAACGGACCTAGGAGGAACAAAATGTTGTTTCCCTGGGAAACAAAGGACCAAAATAGCTCAGCATGGAGGCTTCCATTCAGTTCCTGAAACTGAGTTCACAGCAAAAGGCATTGCCTTCCAGTTCCTTGATTTAGGATAAACTTCCTGTTATACCACACTCTCACTTTGGTTTCAATGGAGATCGCAGGACCAAACTGTGTTTCTCTGGCAAAACAAGAGTGCAGCATGGAGGATTCAATGCAGTTTCTGAGTCTGTGTTCACAGCAAAATGTTCTGGGTTCCAGTTCTTGTTTAGGGGAGAAACTTCCTCTTATCCCACACTCTCCCTTTGGTTTCAAAGGAGCTTCCAGGAGCAAATATTGTTTCTCATGGAAAACAAGGGCTACAAAGTGCAGAATGTAGGGTGCCATTCAGTCTTTAAAAGGGAATTTGCAGCAAAACGTTCTGAGTTCCAGCTCATTGTTTGGTGAAGAGACCCCTGTTATCCCACACTCACCCTTTGTTTTCAACAGACCTAGGAGGAACAAACTGTAGTTTCTCTAGGAAAGGACGGGATAGAAGAGTGCAGCATGAAGTCTTCCATTCAGGATCTGAAACTGAGTTCACAGCAAAAGGTTTTGAGTTCCAGTTCCTTCTTTTTGGTTAAACCTCCTGTTACTCCGCACTCTCACTTTTGTTTCAATCTAGCTTGCAGGTACAAACTCTGTTTCTCTGGGAAAACAAGGGCTACACAGTGCAGCATGGAGGCTTCAGTTCAGTTTATGAAACTGGGTTCACAGCAAAACATTCTGAGTTCACACTCATTGTTTGGTAGATAAACGTCCTCTATTCCCACAATCTAACTTGCTTTTCAATGGAGTTTCCAGGTCCAAAGATTTTTTCCCCCCTCTGGTAAAGCAAGGGCTACAGAGTGCAGCACGGAGGGTTCATTTATCTCTCTTACACTGACTTCACTGCAAACTGTTCTGAGTTCCAGCACCCTGTGTGGTAGAGAATCCACCTGTTATCCCACAGTCTCATTATTTCCAGTGGAGCATGGAGGAACAAACTGTGTTTCTCTGGGAAAACAAGGACTGCACAGTGCAGCACGTAAGCTTCAATTTAGTGTCTGAAACTTAGTTCACAGCAAAATGTTCTGAGTTCCAGCTCCTTGTTTGGTGGAGATACCTCCTGTTATCCCACACTCTCCCATAGGTTGCAGGGGAGCTTGCAGGAATAAACTGTGTTTCTCTGGGAAAGCCAGGGCTGCACCATGCACCACGAAGGCCTCAATTCAG
Organism: Thryonomys swinderianus; assembly: GCA_004025085.1. NCBI lineage: Eukaryota > Metazoa > Chordata > Mammalia > Rodentia > Thryonomyidae > Thryonomys > Thryonomys swinderianus. The sequence continues at coordinate 8,988 of PVIC010022463.1, read as the reverse complement.
TTTCTGAAACTGAGTTCACAGCAAAACATTTGGAATTTCAGGTCCTTGTTTGTTGGGGTAAGGTCCTCTTATCCCACACTCTCCATTTTTTTCCAATGGAGCTTAGAGGAAAAAATTATTTTTTTCTCTGGGAAAACAAGGGCTATGTAGTGCAACATGGAGCCTTCATGTCAGGTTCTGAAACTGCATTGACAGCCAAAGGTTCTGAGATCCAGCTCCTTGTTTGTTGCAGAAACCTCCTCTTATCCCACACTCTGCCACTGGCTTCACTGGATCAAGTGGCTAAAAGGAGAAATAAAGCTGCCAAGCTGCACTCTAGGCCAGAGACTTCTAAAGCAGTGCTGTGCTTTTGTCATGTTATAGTGTATCCATTTGAACAATAGTTGCAGTTCTCCTCTGCATGTCCCTATAAAGACAGTGTATAATCCTAAGTGCCCTTCTTATAAATAAGGCACAGGGAACCTGCGTGAATAAACTGCAGTTGCTCTGGCATAAATGGGGATACAGAGTGTTGACTGTTAACTGCAATGAAGTTGCTGAAGCTGAGATCAGAACAAAAGTTTCTGACTTCCAGCTTCTTGTTTGTTGGAGAAAACTCCTATGGCCCCACCCTCTCAATTTAAATTCAGTGTACCTAGGAGGAACAAACTTTTTCTCTGGGAACAGAAAGGCTACAGAGTGCTTTATGGAGGCTTCAATTCAGTTTCTGCCACTTGGTTGATAGCTAAACGTTCTGATTTCCACCTTCTTGTTGAGTGGAGAAAACACCTTTTATCCAACACTCTCCCATTGACTTCTGTGGGGACAGTGTCTGAATGGAGAAATAAAGCCAGCAAGCTACACTCTAGACAGGAGACTTTTAAGCAAAACCTCTGCCTCCCTCACTCCCTTAGAGTGTATTCATTTGAACAGTAGATGCCTTTCTCCTCTGCTTGTCCCTACAAAGAGAGTGATATTTTCCTAAGAGCCCTTGTTGTACTTAAGGCACAGGGAACCTGCAGGAATAAACTGCAGTTGCTCTGACAGAAATAGGGACACAGAGTTTTTGCTGAGAACTGCAATGTATTTTCTGAAGATAAGATCAGAGCAAAACGTTCTGAGTTCCAGTGCATTGTTCGCTGGTGAAACTGGCTATTATCCCACACTTCCTAGTTCCAGCAGACCTAGCAGGAACAAGCTGTTGTTTCCCTGGGAAACAAAAGGCTAGAAGCGTGCAGCATGGGCTTCCATTCGGTTCCTGAAACTAATTTCACAGCAAAACGTTTTAATTTCCACTTCCTTGATTGAGGAGAAACCTCCAGTTATACCACACTCTCACTTTGGTTTCAATGGAGCTGGCAGGACCAAACTGTCTTTCTCTGGGAAAAAAAAAAAGGGGGCTACACAGTCCAGCACAGAGGATTCAATGCAGTTTCTGAGGCTGTGTTCACAGCAAAATGTTCTGAGTTCCAGCTCTTGATTTGTGGAGAAACTTCCTATTATCCCACACTCTCATTTTGGTTTTAATGGAGCCTCCAGGATCAACCATTGTTTCTCAGGGAAAATAAGGCCTACAGAGTGAAGCACGGAGGGATCAATTCAGTCTCCTACACTGAGTTGACAGCAAACATTTCGGAGTTCCAGCTCCCTGTTTGGTGGAGAAAGCTCCTGTTAGCCCACACACTCGGATTGGTTGCAAAGGAGCTTGCAGGAACAAATTGCTGTATCTCTGGAAAAACAAGGGCTACAGAGTGTATTATGGAGGGCTCAGTTCAGTTTCTGAAACTGAGTTCACAGTAAAACGTCCTGAATTCCATCTCATTGTTTGGTGTAGAAACCCCTGTTATCCCACACTCTTCCCTTGGTTTCAACGGACCTAGGGGGAACAAAGTGTTGTTTCTATGGGAAAGCAAGGGCTAGAAGAGTGCATCATGGAGGCTTCCATTCATTTTCTGAAACTGAGTTCACAGCAAAAGGTATAGAGTTCCAGTGCCTTGTTTTTGAAGAAACCTCCTGTTACACAGCACTGTCACTTTGTTTGAATTGAGCTTTCAGGAAGAATCTGTGTTTCTCTCGGAAAAGAAGGGCTTCATAGTGCAACACGGAGGCTTCCATTCAGTTTCTGAAACTGAGTTCACAGCAAAACGTCCTGAGTTCCATCTCATTGTACAGTGTAGAAACCCCTGTTATCCCACACTCTTCCCTTGGTTTCAACTGACCTAGGAGGAACAAAGTGTTGTTTCTATGGGAAAACAAGGGCTAGAAGAGTGCATCATGGAGGTTTCCATTCATTTTCTGAAACTGAGTTCACAGCAAAAGGTATAGAGTTCCAGTTCCTTGTTTTTGAAGAAACCTCCTGGTACACCGCATTCTCACTTTGTTTGAATTGAGCTTGCAGGAAAAAACTGTTTCTGTTAGAAAACCAGGGCTGCATAGTGCAGCATGGAGGCTTCCATTCAGTTTCTGAAACTGAGTTCAGAGCAAAATGTTCTGAGTTCCAGCTCCTTGTTTGAGAAACCTCCTGTTATCCCACACTCTCCCATTGGTTTCAGAAGAACTTGCAGGAACAAACTGTGTTTCTCTGGGAAAGCTAGGGCTGCACCGTGCAGCACAAAGGCCTCAATTCAGTTTCTGAAACTGAGTTCACAGCAAAACATTCTGAATTTCAGCTCCTTGTTTGTTGGAGTAATGTTCTCTTATCCCACACTCTCCCATTTTATTCAAAGTAGAAGGTGGTTAAATGGAGAAATAAACCCAGAAAGCTGAACACTAAACCAGAGACTCCTAAGGCAAGCGATCTTCTTCTCTCATGTTAGAAGGTATAGATTTGAAGAATAGAGGCAGTATTCATCTGTGTTTCCCAACAGAGAGACTGATATTTCCTTCAGTGGTCTAGTTACACCTAAGGCACAGGGAATCTGCAGGAATAAATGACAGTTGTGCTTGCATAAATGCAGACACAGTGTTGCCTGTGAACTGCAATGCAGTTTCTGAAGCTGGGATCACAGCAAACTTTCTCAGTTGCAGGAAACTCTTTGGTGGAGAAATATCCTGTTATCCCACACTCTCCTTTTTGTTACAATGGATCTTGTCGGAAAAAAAAAAAAAAACTGTTCTTTCTCTTGGAAAACAAGGGCTACAGAGTGCAACATGGAGGCTTCAGTTCGGTTTTTGAGGCTCAGTTAACAGCAAAACGTTTTGAGTTCATGCTAATTCTTTGGTGAATAAATCTCCTGTTATCCCACACTCTCCCATTTGTTTCAATGGAGCTTGCAGGAATAAACTGTAGTTTCTCTGGGAGAACAAGGGCTACAGAGTACAGAATGGATGCTTCTATTCAGTTTCCAGAACTGAGTTCATAGCAAAATGTTCTGAATGAGAGATCCTTGTTTGGTGGAGAAAGCTCCTGTTATTCAATACTCTCCCTTTGGCTTCAATGGAGCCAGCGGCTAAACCAAGAAATAATGGTGGCAAGCTGCACGCTAGGCCACAGACATCTAAAGCACTACTGTGCTTTTCTCACGTTATAGTGTATCAATTTGAAAAATAGTTGTGGTTTTCCTCTGCTTTTCGCTCTAAAGAGAGTGATATATTCTTAAGCACCCTTCTTATAACTAAGGCCCAGGGAACCTGCAGGAATATACTACAGATGCTCTGGCATAAATGGGGACACAGAGTGTTGGCTGTTAACTGCAATGCAGTTTCTGAAACTGACATCAGAGCAAAAGGTTCTGAGTTCCAACTCCTTGTTTGTTGGAGAAATCTCCAGTTGCCCCACACACTCCATTTCATTTCACTGAACCTAGGAGGAACAAACTGTTGTTTCTCAGGGAAAACAAATTTTTCAGAGTGCAGCATGGAGGCTTCAACTTAGTTTTTGAAACTGAGTTCACAGCAATACATTTGTGTTCTAACACCTTGTTAGGTAGAGAAACCTCCTGTTATGTCACCCTCAACCTTTGTCTCAAGTGACCTAGGAGGAACAAACAGTTGCCTCTCTAGGAAACCAAGGGCTACAAGAGTGCAGCATGAAGGCTTCCATTCAGTTTCTGAAACTGAGTTCACTGTAAAACATTTTGAATTCCAGTTCCTTGTTTACAGAGAAAACTCCTATTATACCACATTCTAACATTTGTTTCAATGGGGATTGCAGGAACAAACTGTCTTACACTGGGAAAACAAGGGCTACATAGTGCAGCATGGAGTCTTCAGTTCTTTTTCAGAAGCTGAGTTCACAGCAAAACATTCTGAGTTCAAGCTCCTTGTTTGGTGTATAAACTTCCTCTTTTCCCACTCTCTCCCTTTTTGTTTCAATCCAGCTTCCAGGTCCAAACATTTTTTCTCTGGGAAAACAAGGGCTACAGAGTGCAGCATGGAGTGTCCGTTTAACTCTCTTACACTGAGTTCAAAGCAAACCATTCTGAGTTCCAGCTCCCTGTGTGGTAGAGAATCCACCTGTTATCCCACACTCTCTCATTATTTTCAGTGGAGCATGCAGGAACAAACTGTGTTTCTCTGAGAAATCTGTGGCTGCACAGTGCAGCACAGAGACTTGAATTCAACTTCTGAAACTGAATTCATAGCAATACATGCTGAGTTCCAGCTTCCTGTTTGGTGGAGAAACCTCCTGTTACCCCACACGATTGCTTTGGTTTCACTGGAGTTGCAGGTAAAACTGTTGTTTCTCTGAGAAAACAGGGGCTACACAGTGCCTTACAGAGGTTTCAATTCGCTTTCTGAACCTGAGTTCACAGCAAAATGGTCTGAGTTGCTGTTCATTGTTTGCTGCAGAAACATCCTGTTATCCCACACTCTCCCATTTTCTTCAGTGGAGAAAGCAGCTAAATGGAGAAATAAACCCGGCAATCTGAACGCTAAGCCAGATAGTTCTAACAGAAGCAATGTACTTTTCTCACGTTTGATTGTATAAAATTGAACAGTACATGCGGTATTCCTCTGCTTGTCCCAACAAAGAGACTGATATTTTCTTCAGTGGTCTAGTTACAGGGAACCTGCAGGAATAAACGACACTTGTACTTGCATAAATGGGCACACAGAGTGTTGCCTGTGAACTGCAATGCAGTTTCTGAAGCTGGGATCACAGCAAAACATTCTCAGTTCCAGCAAACTGTTTGCTGAAGAAGTATCCTGTTATCCCACACTCTCCTTTCTGTTTCAATGGAGCTTGCTGGAAAAAACTTCGTTCTCTTGGAAAACAAGGGCTACAGAATGCAGGTTGGAGGTTTCAGTGTGTTTTTTGAGGCTGAGTTCACCGCAAAACGTTCTATGTTCCAGCTCCTTGATTGCTGAATATACCTCCTGTTATCACACACTCTCCCATTGGTTTCATTGGAGCTTGCAGGAATAAACTCTAGTTTCTCTGGGAAAACAAGGGCCACAGATTGCAGAATGGATGCTTCAATTCAGTTTCTGGAACTGAGTTCAGAGCAAAACATTCTGAGTTAGAGCTCCTTGTTTGGAAGAGAAACCTCCTGTTATCCCATACACTCCCTTTGGCTTCAATGGAGCCAACGGCTCAACCAAGATATAAATCCGGTTAGGTGCACTCTAGGCCAGAAACTTCTAAAGCAGTACTGTGCTTTTCTCATGTTATAGTGTATCAATTTGAACAATAGTCGTGGTTCTCCTCTGGTGTCCCAACAAAGACAATGATATATTGTAAGCACTCAATGCTCAAGAGCCAGGGCACCTGCAGAAATAAACTGTAGTTGGTCTGGCATAAAAGGGGACATAAAGTGTTGGCTGTTATCTGCAATACAGTTTCTGAAACTGAGATCAGAGCAAAAGGTTCTGAGTTCCAGCTCCTTGTTTGTTGGAGAAAACTCCTGATGTGCCACATGCTCCATTTCATTTCAGTGGACCTAGGAGGAACAAACTGTTGTTTCTCTGGGAAAACAAGGGCTACAAGAATGCAGCATGGAGGCTTGAATTTATTATCTGAAACTGAGTTCACAGCAAAACATTCATGTTCTGGCACCATGTTAGGTTCAGAAACCTCCTGTTATGCCACCCTCTCCCTTTACTCTCAGTGGACCTAGGAGGAACAAACTGTTGTTTGTCTGGGAAAGCAAGGGCTAGAAGAGTGCAGCATGGAGGCTTCCAATCAGTTTCTGAAACTGAGTTCACAGTAATAGGTTTTGAGTTCCAGTTTCTTGTTTATGGAGAGAACTCCTTTTATACCACACTCTCACATTTGTTTCAATTGAGCTTGCAAGAACAAACTGTCTTACTCTGGGAAAACAAGGGCTACGCAGTGCAGCATGGAGGCTTCAATTCAGATTCTCAGGCTGAGTTCACAGCAAAATGTCCTGAGTTCAAACTCCTTCTTTGGTGGAGTAAACTTCCTAATTTACTACACTTTCACTTTCTATTCAAATTAGCTTCTAGTTCCAAACATTTTTTTTTTTTTCCTCTGGGAAAACGAGGGATACAGAGTGCAGCATGGAGGGTTCATTTAAATCTCTTACACTGAGTTGACAGCAAACCATTCTGAGTTCCAGCTCCTTGTTTGGTGGAGAATCCACCAGTTATCCCACACTCTCCCACTGGTTTCAGTTGAGCTTGCAGGAGCAAACTGTGTTTCTCTGGGTAAACAATGACTGCACCATGTTCCATGGAGACTTCAATTCAGTTTCTGAAACTGAGCTCACAGCAAAACATTCAGAATTTCAGCTCCTTGTTTGTTGGAGTAAGGTCCTCCTATCCCACCCTCTCCATTTACATTCAATGGAGCTTACAGGAACAAATTATTGGTTCTCTGGGGAAACAAGGGCTATGGTGTGCAACATGGAGGCTTCAGTAAATGTTCTCAAGCTGCCTTGACACCAAACGTTCTGAGTTACAGCTCCTTGTTTGTTGCAGAAACCTCCTGTTATCTCACACTCTGCATTGGCTTAACTGAAGCAAGGGGCCAAAAGGAGAAATAAAGCCAGCAAGCTGTACTCTAGGCTGTAGACTTCTAAAGCAGTACTGTGCTTTTTTCATGTGGTATTGTATCCATTTGAACAATAGTTGTGGTTCTCCTCTGCTTCTCCCTACAAAGAGAGTGTATATTCCTAAGTTCCCTTCTTATACTAAAGGGCCAGGGAACATGCATGAGTAAACTGCAGTTGCTCTGGCATAAATGGGGACACAGTGTTGGCTGTTAACTGCAATGAAGTTGCTAAAGCTGAGATCAGAACAACATTATATGAATTCCAGCTTCTTGTTTGTTGAAGAAAACTCCTGTTGTCCCACCCCCTCAATTTCAATTCAGTGAACCTAGGAGGAGCAAACTGTTGTTTCTTTCAGAAAACAAGGGGTACAGAGTGCCTTAAGGAGGCTTCAATTCAGTTTCTGCAACTGGCTTGACAGCTAAAGGTCTTGATTTCAAGGTCCTTGTTTACTGGAGAAAGCTCCTGTTAACCATCACTCTCCCACTGACTTCAGTGGAGACAGTGGCTGAATGGACAAATTAAGCTAGGAAGCTTCATTCTAGGCAGGAGACTTCTAAAACAAGAAACATGGGTGCCGTGTTTCCAGAGGACTGAGGAACTTGCGGCAGACGGACTGGAACCAGCAGCTCCGGGCCCACCGTGCCATGTTTCCAGTGGGCTGAGGAACTTGCGGCGGGTGGAATGGACCCAGAAGCTCTGGGCCCGCGGTGCTGTGTTTCCAGCGGACTGGGGAACTTGCAGCGGACGGACCGGAACCAGCAGCTCCGGGCCCGCCGTGCCATGTTTCCAGTGGACTGAGTAACTTGCAGTGGGCGGACCAGACCCAGCAGCTCCGGGCCCGCCGTGCTGTGTTTCCAGCGGACTGGGGAACTTGCGGCGGGTGGACCGGACCCAACAGCTCCGGGCCCACCTTGCCGTGTTTCCAGTGGACTGGGGAACTTGCAGAGAACGGACCGGAACCAGCAGCTCCGGGCCCACCGTGCTGTGTTTCCAGCGGACTGGGGAACTTGCAGCGGGCGGACCGGACCCAGCAGCTCCGGGCCCACCTTGCCGTGTTTCCAAGTGGACTGGGGAACTTGCGGCAAACGGACCGGAACCAGCAGCTCCGGGCCCGCCATGCCGTGTTTCCAGAGGACTGGGGAACGAGCAGAGGATGGACCGGAACCAGCAGCTCCAGGCCCGCCATGCCATGTTTCCAGCAGACTGGGGAACGAGCGGCGGACGGACCAGAACCAGCAGCTCCAGGCCCGCCGTGCCGTGTTTGCAGTGGACTGAGGAACGAGCAGCGGACGGACCTGACCCAGCAGCTCCGAGCCCACCGGGCCGTGCTTCCGGCGGACTGAGTGAGCAGCACGCAGACCCAGCTGCAGGGTGCAATCCATTTCCAGTGGACTGAAGGCCGCCCAGCAGCGCACTGTATCCCGGAGCTGTGCAGTGAGGAGTCAGACATAGAGGTAACTCATAAGCTCAAAGTATCCAGTATAGAATCTAACAAACATTTTTTGTCTTATTCACTGTGTTTTATACTGATATTGGCATTTATTGTATTATGGTAACAAACATGATGCGATTGTTCTGCTGAAATACCTACCATGATGTGTCAGGAGTGAGAACTGTCAAGGGTTATTACAGATTCAAGGAGGACCCCCCAGGAAAGTGCTGCTTCCAAGGGGCCAAAGATAATAGAAAGAGACCTGCAACAAACATTGTCCTGTCATCAGTCAAGAAGAGCATTAAAAACAAAGAAAAAGTAGAAATGGGACAAAAAAAAAAAAAAAAAAAAAAAAACCAGACACAAGATCACCACCACAGGGAAATTCAGAGAAAAGGGAAATGGGGCAAACTGAAACTCACACACCAGGACTCTTGGAGATGGTAACTAAAGCAGATCTAGTAAAATGGAAAACAGAACTCATCTCTGAGATCAAAACAGAGATACTGTCCTCAGTGAAAGACTTCATTAAAGAAGAGATCAGTGAGATGATTGAATCCAAGTTAGCAGAAGCAATGGAACCTTTTAAACAGCTTCAAGCAGAACTCCAGGGAATGATGA
>PVIC010022462.1:0-27639 GCA_004025085.1 Thryonomys swinderianus | reverse complement strand
TTCAGCAAAAAACCCTGGAGAAGTCTTCCAAGAAAGACCAGCAGAAGGGCGTTGAATCCCCTGCCAAAGAATTTGAATTTTTACAGCGATTAATGGGAAACTATTGATGGCTTTAAATTAGGGAAAGACACTGTCTGAATTAAATGTTTGCTCGATCTTGAGGCAAAAAGGAGTGAGGAGTTGGTTGGAGTGGTGCCTGTAATTCCTACTGCTCTGAGAGGTGGAGACAGGAGAATAGAAAGTTCAAAGGTAGCCTGGGCAATTCAGCAAGACCTTGTCTCAAAAAAGTAGTAATTGTTTTAGCAAAAGGCTTGGGCTGTAGCTCAGTGTGCAGGCCTTGGGTCCAATCTTCGTTACTGGAAGAGAGGGAGAGGGAGAGAGAGAATATGAGAATGAAGCAGAGGAGCAGTGGTTGGTGCTCACACCGACCATCCAAGAGCCGGTTCAGGACAGAGCTGGCACTGGTCCTGGCGAGGTGCCTAGGGGAAGCTTGAGAGGAGCTATCCAGCACAGAGGACAGAGGACGGCATAAATACGCTCAAAAATCATAACTTATCTGTAGACAGCATCCCTCCACCTTTTAAATCTTCACACTATACATTTTCTATGCCATCTCTGTCCTGTCCTCTTCCCTGACTTTTCACTTTACTGTCATCATTCTGGAATTCGTTTACCCATACCTGAGAAAAGTAGAAGAAATAAGTCTTTCTTATATGGAACACTAATAAGATTTGATCTGTGGGGCTGGAGATTTAGCTCAGTGGTTCCAGCACCTGCCTAGCAAGCTCAAGGTCCCTGGTTTGATCCCCCGTAACCACATACAACAATACCACAACCAGCAATCAGTACCACGTACCACAATGCCAGGCATGATGGCTCACGCCTATAATCCCAGCACTTGGGAGGCAGAGGCAGGAGGATTTCTGTGTTCGAGGCTACCTTGGATTACATAGTGAGCTCAGGGCAAGCCCGAACTACAAAGCGAGACCCTGTCTCAAAGAAAAGATTTGATCTGTGGCTCCAAGTAACAGAAGTTGATTGGATTTTTTAGATCATCCCTTCCACATGAAAATGTGCTCTGAATTCCCATGCTTATAAACTGTGGCATCAGGAGACCCACAGAATGCAGTAGTATTGCAGGACCTGGTAGGATCCTCAGGATGATTTCTTCCAAGCCACATTATAGTGCACCATATTTTTACTAATTTTTCAGCCCTCCTGCTTCACCTTTCACTCTTTGCCTTTTCTAATATCAATATCTGAATTGTTGATAGTATTTTCTTTGAGGGTTTGACTCATTAAAAAGTGCCAGGGGAGAACCATCTTTTCCAATACCTACACTAATTTCAGACAGCCCTGAAATACAGGGAACAGAGTCTGAATTCCTAGCTCTAAAAAGAAGATCCCAGTTGGGCTGAGTCAATCCTAATCATCCTTTTACCCTTATTATTACCCTTATTGCTTAAGAATGGCCATGTAATCTAATTTTCTCCAATACTATATAAGACAAGTCTGGAGATTTGGAGGAAATTTTCCTGGATTTTAAAAATAGTGATAATCCAAGCTGGGGATTTAGCTCAAGTGGTACCGTGCCAACCTTGGATGCACAAGGCCCTGAGTTCGATCCCTGGTAACACACACACACACACACACACACACACAGTGATAATCCCCCTTCTTTTTTGAATATTTTTTCTTTGGATGTTATGACCTGGGAGCGTGGGGCTAACAGTTGCAGATTAAAACTGATATTTAGTTTAATGGGCATTTACACTGTTTACTTAGTGTCTCTGTCTTCCAAGCATGTGACCTGCTTGTGACTAGGAAGGCAAAATGAGTAGCAAAAATTGAAAGCAGAAATTGTGTTATTTCTGAAGCAGAGTGGCTAATTGCTGCTGCCAGAGACTCTAGAGTTTGCATTCCCTTCTGGTGTGCCCGACTCAACAGTGCTCTGTGTGAGAGTGAGTGAGGGGCTTTGTCCACACGAATCATTAACAATAAGGATGCTCTAGTACCCACCGTGGACATGGAGTGTGACTAGAATGTACATGTATTTTGCTTTTTAAAATTCAATAGAATCCAAATCTGCCATTGCATTATATACTAAACCCATCCTGGCTGATACGTTGAGATTTCAGATAAGACACTGGAATTACTCATGGAACTATGCTTCAGCCCCTCCCAACTCTGGTCTGCTAGTGCTGTCTGATCACGAAATTTCCCTTTGTTGTGTGTGTCCTGTCTGAATCTCTTACATGTCTCCACAGCATTCTTCATGGACGTATGAAAAGGCACATCGCTTTCTCTTGAGTTTCTATCTAGCTATGTAATAATTTTATCAGTTGTGTGAGTTTCAGTACTCTCTTTAAAATGGAAACATAAGTAGAAAGAGTGTCTAAGAAGTCATTCATCTTGTCTCTTCCCATCATGAGTCTTTACCATGATCTCCAGTTATGAATTTGGCCCCAAACCTTAGGAAAGATCTTCTGGTATCCTGTGCTCACCTCCTCACACTCTCAGTACACCTCTCCAGCTCCACTCGTGCTCTTTCTCTTTCTTCCTTGTATTTTCTGTGTCTTCTGTCTGCATCCCTTCCCCCAGATGCAGACAGAAATCTTTCTTACACCCTCTAGGTTTCTGCTCAAATAGTGAGTGGAAATAGTAAACCCACCATACCACTACCAATACATTGTCTCCCATCATGTTTTATGAAGATAGCATCTCATCAACAGGGTACATTGTTCCATCATATAGCATTTATCACTAACTTATCTCCATTCATTTAGGTATATTTAGGCATCTTTAAAATTTCTGTTCTTACTTTGTACTAGAATGCTTGCTCTTGCTTGAACTTTGTTGACTGCTATATTCCCAGTATCTACAACTGAGTTCATCACACAGTAGATAGGCTACAGTCAACACTGTGGGATTTGTCCCTGCCTTTCAGTTCCTCTAGGGTCTTTGTCAGCTGCAGAAAGTCATATCCCCTGAGAAGACTGCCTATTTTCCCCAAGAATTGCACAGCCAGCCATGAATGAAGTTAGAAGAGCCAAAACAGCCAGCGCAGTGAAAGAACTCTTGCAGGTGTCTTTTCTCTAAAGTCCCATGGTTCCACGAGGCCAACATTTTGGTGGGCCTGTATTACACATACTGGAACCTACTTCTTCCCCTTCCCACTAATGGTGCTCTCTGAAAAATAGCCTTCATGCCAAATTTTGTTTCTGCACCTCTTTTGGAAGATTTCAGCCTGCACCGTAGGCATTCAGTAAGTATATGTTGAATGGATAGGTTAGTGAACAAGTGCTTATTTCCCTCAATGGCGTCCATAAAAATTATTATATGACTTTTGCTTTATCCTATCTGGTGACAAGTTAGAAACTGTCTCCTAAGGCCACCAATTCCAATGTTAAATAGTTCTAATAGTTACAAAAAGAGAGTACATTAGCTTTTGTTAATGTTGCTGTTAGGCAAATCAATTTATTGGCTCGCACTGAGCTTACAGTCAACTGGAGTGTTTTTCACATAACAGTGATGTTTAACATCCATGTGAAATATTTCCTACATATACTAGTTCATTTGAAATATGTAAGCCCATTAGTCCAGTCTTTTAAGCATTTTAGGAACTTGCCATCCAATATATTATTTCTCTCAGTGTAGTAGATATTTACCTCCCAACATATTCTTGCCTTTCTTCTAGCCCCAGTCTCTAATCATCACGTGGAGATTTTTCTTCCAGTATTCTCTTCATTCCATGAGATCTACATGGTGTCCTTTAGGCCCAAATTGAAGCAACAGCCCATCAAAACTTCTTAGCCTGGATATTCAGACAGAGTAAGCCAGTGGCAGAAGTCTATCCAGTCAGATTAACCGCAGGACTTAAGTAGCCAGGATCCAGAAGGACATCCGGCTTTGTTCTACAAAGTAGCTCTGTACCAGTTACTTTTCCCTGATGTGGGAAAGCCTACATCTACTGGGATCCTCAAGAGGAAGTCTGAAAACCAGTCCAATGTGCTAGGCTGAGGCAAGAGAGGGAGAGAAACACAGTGCTATTAGAACCGTTTGAATCTTGAATATAGCTTCATCTCAAGTCTGCCTCAACCTCTACGTTCATGTTAACTGAGCTGAGCCACTAGATCCTGTTTTAGTTAAGCTCCTTTTGCAATTAGAAAGGTCCTAACTGATCAGTCCAACTCACAGTAGAACAAAAATAGTGTTTAAACTGGAGCCAGTGAGTTTACCTTTTTCTGAAAGGCCTGACATGTTCTCTGTTACATTAACAAGCAGGAGAGACCTAGGAACTTTGAGTGAAAGTAGTAGAACCAGGGAACATATGGGAGGTTCAAGAATGACTGACCATTCATAGCTGATGTCTTCAGAATTGCCTTTATACACAGGATTTGAACTGCAGACTTCTCATTTGCTATAAGCATCTGGGAGGAGGAACAGATTCAGGTAAATTTTTTCTTATCATGAAAACCTACTTCAGAATGTGATAACCTTGGGGGAATAATATTAGCTGTTGAAGAATGTTACAAAGGTATTCTAAAAGTAGAGTCAAGTATACCAGACACAGTGTTCAAGGAACATAACAGTCTTAACCAGTTTTAGAGATTGTCATACAGAGATCATCCACCCTGGTAGAACAAAGAGGAAAGATTTGGGTAGCTACACAATTATCAGTAAGTCCAGCACAATTCACTGGTTGGGGACAGGCAGTTGACAGCTGCTTCAGTTTTGATGGTGGCAGTGAGTGTTGGGAGTATGACTATGGGGAATGGCAATTAGAGACCTAGTGAAGAACACTCAAGGTTAACGAGCTGCATCGGTGTGGAGAAGGGGCCTGGGATGCCTCAATTTGGATTCATGCTCCCTTGTGTAACTGACAGCGGTGGAGACTGGAGGAGGAGCACAGGAGCTAGAAACTACACTACTCCTGGGACTCAGAGTGGGGTAGCCCAAGCCACTGCTGTGCTTTCTATCCCAGATGGATCCTACAGTGGCTCTGACAGAATAAACCACAAGGCATGGGAAAAGCAGCTTGAAGAAGGGTTGGAGCGTAGGCATGGGAGGCCAAAGGATAGGCGATATCCTGACACCAGTTGAAAGATGGCCACGTGTTTTATCCCAGTCCACCCAGTGTCTACTTGTCCTCTCTGAAACTTGCCCAGTCTTGCTTTGACTATCAGAACATGACAGAGGTAATGCTGTACTAGCCCCAGGACTATCCTTGGAGAGGCCTGATTATGTCTACTTCTGCCTCTTTGGTATCCAGCCACACTGTGAGCAGATTGGGTCATGGACTGACTGGGCCATGATTGGTCCACATGAAAGGAGATCCTGGAATTGGAAACACCACATCCTGGAATTTGAGCGTTTCCTTCCCACCCGAGTTTCCAAATAAATGTAACCTGTAACTGGGCACTAACAAGACCAGAAGGAGAACCATCCAGCTGAATCCCTGCCAACTCTCAGTCATAAGAGGTAATAGGTCACTGCTGTTTTAAGTGTTTTCCATTGTTAAGTGTTGTGGTTTGTTATAGCACAATAGATAACTAAAACAAACCACATATCAGAGCATACGCTCTGAATAGGACTGCATTAGGATAAACCACATTTGGTTTTAGCTGCTGCCTTCCTTTTCTAAGCCTATACGACGAAGTACTACAAACTGGGAGGGCTAAATAACAAATTTATTCCCACATGGTGTCTCCACAGAAACTCAAAGTCCAAATCAAACGTGCTGGCAGAGTTTTTCCTTCTGAGGGCTGTGAGAGCAAGATCTGTTCCAGGTTTCTGTCCTTGGCTTGTAGATGGCTAGCTTCATGTTTGCATGGTGTTCTCCTTGGGTCTGTGTCTGTCCTCAGCTTCCCCTCTTTTCGTAAGAACACAGTCATGTTGGATTAGTGTCCACTTTACTGAGTTCATTTTAATTTAATTATTTCTGTGTATACTACATTTATAAATAAATGGGATACTAGGGATTAGGACTTCAGTATATTGAGCGAGGTTAGAGACTCGATTCCAGCCCATGACAGCAGTTAAGTGTAGTGGTGATATGATTTACCCAAAACATTATGCAAATGAAGAAGAAAGGAGAGAGGGTCACATTTGTCACTGTCTCCCACTGGAAAGTAGTTGGAGAATGCCAGCTGAGGTCATCCTAGAATTGATTGTTCTTTTCCAAACCTTTTCCAAGACTCAATACAGTTGCTGTACTAAGGCCCTAAATAAAAAGTCCTGGAAGAGCTTGCCCTGGCATTCCCCACCTAGCGATGGAATTACAGGGAGTTTGCACCATGCAAAATCAGAACTCTGGAATTTCAGTGTTGTATGAGCATATAAAAATTCACATCCTCTGCACTCATTCTGTGTAAGTTTAGATTTCATCAGAAGGCAAGGATGACCTCAAATTATCTCTATGGCCAACCTGGCCTAGATCAGCTTAACTCTGCATTAATTTATTCATTACCTATTATTTATCCTGTCAATCATTCAGTAAATATTTAACCAGGCCCTGCTATGTGTTAGTCATTGCGTAGACCTCAAAATACAAACATAAATAAATTATGGTGTTCAGTTTGCAACCTGGTATTCTATCTACTATCACAGAAGTGTCATTCTTCCATTGCACAGCAGAGATTTGGAGGAAGAAGTACATTTTTGAGGGAACTTCAGAAATATTTTTTTCTTTTCAGGTCAAAGTCCAGCAAAGTCTCCATAGAACACAGGTTCTTTCCATTCAGTCATGGACTAGACTACCAAGAGGAAATTTTTGAAGATTTAAATCACCACAGGAGATATATTGGACACATAATCAAAGAGTTCAGTGTAGGCGTCACATATTAACTCAGTGTCCTAGCAGTTTATTGGGAACTATTTCTCCATAAGATATTGCTTTATTATTGTGGTCACCGAGCAGTATTGAATATGGTTTTCTTCACATGTCATACAACATTAATAGCAATAACAGTTTCAGTTTCAAAATGTAGAACTCTACTAGTTAGAAGTGATCTAGTTATTCTATCTTAAGATTGGATAATAGAACCCAATGATTAAAAGTTTTGTGTTATGTATATATATATATAATATATATTATAATAATGTTATGTATATATAACATACATATAAAATAATATACATATAATATATACATATACATTTTCTGATTCTGTACTGCATCATAAAACAACTAATTTAAGTTCTATTTTTCCTGGATGAGCTTGTGATGAACCACTTTAAACAGATACATTTAGCTGGTACTACGGAATATGATTTCTCTGCATAATATTGCAGTTGCTCCTGTTGCATACTGTAGCTCCCTCCTCCTGGGCCCATGGCAGACATCACTAATCAATTATGGAATCCTTTCCTGCTGAGACCAGTCATCACCTCAGAAAGCCCTCCAACACTCAAGGCTCCAAATAGTCAGCAGGCATTAACTATGGTTGGAATTAATGCGAGGAATAAATCTCATTTGCCTAACAGCTCAGTGAGAGATGACAGTCAGAATAGTTTAGGCATGGTTCTTTTTACTTTATGTAGTCATGGTTTTTAGAATTCTGTTCCAATTATGCAGTTTTATGGCTCCAAACTAAAACGTTTATGAATTGATGAGAGTAAGCCTGAAGATGCACCAACATCATTGGCTGTTATACACTTTTTACTGAAAAATGTCACCAATTTATAGCTAGAGGAAGTACACACTGGGATCGGTTCTTCCTCAGGAAAATGAAGAGTGTGCCAAGTGAATGCCAAAGATAATCACCATGTGGCCAGTCCCAAATATGTGTGTGTACATTCTGAGCACCACTAGTACATTTTCTCTTTGGTTGGAATCTGTTGCTATTTTACTCAAAGCCACCAAGAATTAACTTACAAAAATATATTTCCTTACAAAAATAGGAGGCCTGTTGTGAGCACATTACACATAGATGTGATATTTTCTTGGCTTAGGGTTTGTACCAACCAGTGTTTTCTATCAGCACTAACTGAAGAATCTCTCTGTGTTCTACATCTAGAATGTGCCTTGAATGTCAGCTAGAATTCTGTTTCTGATTTCCATGAAAAATACCACTGTGATATGGTTAGGAGAAAAGGTAGATATGAGTTTTTAAAATAATGTGGCATTTTTTGTTCTTTGAAGAAAAAAATGAGTTGACTAACTCTGTCTAAGTTATTGATCTAATCTGACTGGGCACAAATTGGCCATCAATATAGCCCAATGAATCAACAGCAATTCTTGACTCGGTGTCAGGAAGTACACACTATCTAGCTGGACCATCTGTTGGTAGAGCACCAAGTTAAGAGTGAATCACTGAAAAGATAATGCCATCATTAAAATAACTGAGGTAACCGGGCTGAAAAGACTGATTCTGCTATTGTTACCTGTCATCAAATTTTAAAATTACTAATTAGGTCTTAGAATTACTTCAGTGGACAGATGTCTATTCTGACATCTGCACCCTGACCAAGATATTGACTATCAGCATTGTGGTGCTGAGGTAGGGTTTAACTGGTGCTGGAGACCAATTAAAAATAGGACAATTGCCTCAAAGATGTTCGGCAAGGGAATTTCTGGAGGACTTAGGAACTATCCTTTGTTGGAAGGACTAGTCTAGTTTTTTTGCAAATCTAAGATCAGTACATGATGGTGCTGCTCATTTTGTACACTCCTAGTCATTCTCCAGTTTCCTGGCTCAACGGTGTCCTCAAGCACTCCAGTTTTAAGGAGAAAAGATGAGTCCTTCTAAATCCTCTATCAAGAAGGCCAGAGATTTAGCTCAGTGGTTCTGACACCTGTCTAGCAAGAACAAGGTCCCTCATTCACTTCTCAGCAACCACGTACAACAGTACTGGCATGGTGATTCATGCCCACCAGCAATCAATATCACACGCCACAGTGCCAGGTGTGGTGGCTCACACCTGTTATCCCAGAACTCAGGAGGCAGAGGCAGAAGGATTGCTGAGTTCAAGGCTTGCCTGGGCTCCATAGTCAGCTCAGGGCCAGCCTGAACTATAAAGCGAGACCCTGTCTCAAAAAAAAAAAAAAAAGGGAATCACCTACTGGGAAATAAATAAAAAGAGCTGAAGCCCAAGGTCAGGGCTGTATTGGTATGGTGACAAGTGCAGCTACTGAGCTGTGGGCAGTCTGAGATCAGAGAGAAAAACTGAGACTACAATAACCCTGAAATTCACAACACTGGAGTGGTGTTAGGGCATTATAGTGAGCACCAGATCCCTGAATGCACATGAGAACAGTGAAGCACAGGACTTATTTGGAACAAGACAGCCAGCCCAGGCAGTTTACACAGGAGAAGGAGGTCAAAGCAGGGCAGTGAATTAGATTCGGCAGACAGGAAGACCTCAGAGCAGGAAAAATGATGATTCAATATCCATCTAGCAGTTAGGAATAAGGACGTCTATGAGAACTGACAGGCAAGGCAAAGCATTGTTTCTGGGGCAAGTTACACTGATAAGGATCCTGGGCTAAAAAAAAAAAAAAATATGGTGTTGGAATGCTTGCCACGAGCAGATACTACTGCAAAGCGTGTGTTCCCCTTGGAATTACAACTGTCCTGTGAGACAGGTCCACAAGGCCAAGCATGAGGAGTGTCTGCCCACTAGGCCTTTTCTTGATGTTGGGTTGGCCAACCTCATGAGATTCTTACACATCATGTCCATCCCAATCCTCCATTTAGGGACTTTCTAAATATGCATGCTATGCTGATTGCAGTGTCATAACTGAAAATTTCCAGCTGGCTATTCTCGATGTTTCCTTTCATTCAACTCTTCCTTCCATGTTTGCAGTTTGATAGCTTCTCAGGTTTTTTTTTTTTTCCAACTACATGTTTCCATTTTTGCATACATCCCCCCAGGACATTTTTCAACACATTTAATTTCAGGATACGCCATGCCTTCTGAGAGATAATGTATTTCAGGAGAGGAGAAATTTGGCAAAGGAATAAAGGAATTTGGTCTTAATGTTCATCTTCTGAGTTTTCAATATCCCATCTCAGAATTTCCTTCCTGCTCCATGACATTTATAAAAATTACTCAGTATATGACAGTGGTTCTTAACTTGCAAATTGTAGTGACTCCCTTGAAATTATAAACAAGATTGTGTGTGTATATATGTTATGTTTGGGACACAATTTTTTAATCAAATGAATTCAGCACCCTGAAAAGATAAATATTTGTACAGGATGTAAAAGCCTAAGAAATAAATTCAATACTAAGACTTATGTTTACTAGCTCAGCAACCAGTCCTTGTTATCCTGCGACTCAGTAACCTGTGCTATATAACAGAGAATACAACAGTGACTTTTCAAACAATGCTGCATTGTGAATGTGAAAGCAATTTAGAAATGTAAAAGTTCAATGAAAGTGTTAGTTCTTCTTATTCTTCCCGATCTTTCAATTTCATCAAAACAGAAGGGCTGGATCAAAAGTTAAACCAAACCACTTCTGGCAGCAAAGGACATGCTGTCTTAGAAACAGTACATGTTCTCTATAACATTAAAATATTACCCAATTTCTCATTAGCTTTGTGTACAAGCACAAAGGGGAAAGAAACATCATGGAAGTTAACCAGTTTATTTAATCAATTATCCAGATATTTGGACGGACACAGTTATAAAATTTAGCTTCCTTCATCTAGCTGTATACTGTACTCCCTTTTGGCATGTAAATGTTACCAAGGGTACAGCCCTTGTATGCACACTGCCCTGTGGAGAATGACTATTCTAAGAGGTTTCTACAATTAGCCTTGTGTGGCACTGACTTTGTTACCAACTCCAGCGAGAGCCAGGTCCAAGTAAAGGAAGGAATGGTTCAATGTTTTCAGACAGAAAAGAGCTTTGATCTATGTGGAGCCCTGGAAAATTTTGGAGTCTAAGAACAGTGTGATCCCAGCTAGCAAATTTAACAATGAGCCAGGGAAAGCAGGTCACACTTTATTACCAAGAGAGTAGCACCTTTTAATTGGTTAACACAACAAATAAAGAGGTGGCAGCCTTCTGGATCTGACTTCTGATTTGCTCACGCATTAAATGAGTTTGAGAAGATAAAATCTTTTCCTCACTTAACTTAGAAGCTGTGATTTTGATTAGGAAACAGAGAACCACACAGTAAGATGTCAGAGACAACAAGAGAAACACGAGGATGCCTCTGACCGATAAGAACTGAATTTATTAGGCAATCCCCTTAAAAGCATGCATAGTTAATTAGGAACAACTTTATTGGTTTGAGATTACAAGGAAAACTTCAATCTTATGTAATGTCAAAGAAAGAAAAACATCATTCCCGAGGAGGCACACAGCAGACATGGCTTTGTGAAGACTGTTTAATTTTGAATAATACACATGTCAATTTCATGCAGCCTGCAACAAATTTGCTTTTTTTGCTTCTTTAGCTCAGTTATACCACTCTGTCAACAAAGCTGGAACACGTAAATTGGAAAGTGGAAAATAATGCTTTTACTTCTGAAAGAGACTACCTGAAATTACAGGCATTTAGTACAGCATTAAAGTTTAAAAGTACAACTGTGTTCATTTCAATATTTTACAATGTAAACATGTCTGTCAAGGTGGTTGTGAAGTTCTAGACTCTGATGGCAAGTGAGACAGTCTCCTTTGAACCCACATTAACATCATGTGGAGGTTGACGTGGTGGCAAGAAATGATATCAATTCATTATTATCAACTAAGTCCATACTTTAGTCTTATTTCTCAGATTTGCCTCATGTCTCTCTTCTGTTTTATAGTTTTACCCAGGTTATCATGTTAGGCTTCACTGTCTTATTTCCTTAAGTTCCTTTAGACTGTGACTCTGAAGAGTGCTAGTCCTATGCAGACTGTCCTTCAGTTTATTTTCTTGATGGTTCATTCGTGGTCATACTGACAATACAGGGTTTGAGGGAGAAGACCATCAAGGTGAAGCACCATCTATATCAAACATACGTGGGCTGTATCCGTCAACTTTCTCCACTGTCAAGATAGACTTTTTCTCTCCTCCTTCATACTGCATTTTTTAGAAGTCACTGCACATACACAGCCTGTATACAAAAAGTGGAAATTATTTTCCACTTCCTTGAAAGGGGTGCATCTACATAAATTGCTTGGGATTCTTTAAATCCAATTTGGTTTCTATCTGCTATTTATTTATGTATTCAATTATTTATTTACATCAGTATTGACTCACAGATATTTATACTTTGGTTGTAGATTAATGCTACATTATTCATTTTCTTGCTCAA
Source organism: Thryonomys swinderianus (assembly GCA_004025085.1). Classification (NCBI taxonomy): domain Eukaryota; kingdom Metazoa; phylum Chordata; class Mammalia; order Rodentia; family Thryonomyidae; genus Thryonomys; species Thryonomys swinderianus. The sequence continues at coordinate 15,386 of PVIC010022462.1, read as the reverse complement.
GTTCATACAGTTTTATCCATGGTGGGGGGGCCCTTGTCAGTCGCCTGGCTTTTGGGCCCATTTGACATATCTAACTGGAGCTTTTATTTTATTTTGGTGTTTTGACTTTTAGGAGCCATGCCCTTACTTTTGAGAGCTGTAAGACTCCCAAAGTTTATCTTGTATATTCCTTAAGCATCCCCAGTTCTTTTTATTGGATAATGGTATTCTTTTTAGTTTTAAGTGTTCATTTTAACTACCTTCTTCCTGCATGTCACTCTAACTGTAGGAACCCAATTATTTCCTTTTGCTTCTTTAATAATATCTTTAATGCCTTCCAAATCTGCTTTACAGACACCTCTAAGATTGAGCTTCTTCATATGTTTGGAGTTCCTTCTTAAACATGCCACGCTTTGTTATCTATTCCAACTGAAATTTACATTAACCTCTCCATGGAGTTGAAAAGAAAGGAATACGGTGTATACTAAAAGCAGTGAGTTCAAACTCCCTCTCAAGTGGCATATTATTTTTAATTAATGCTGGTACCATTTTCTCACTTTCCCAGACACATTAACGTAACAAGAACTACACTGACATCTGTGGAAGCAAATGGTGAAGAACAGCAGTTTAAAGGGAGGGGTGACTGGCCCCCACCCCCAGTCTGGGTACACTTTGGAGCAATTCCCAGTTCACACCAGATCGTCCGTGTGTGCAAGACAAAGAGCTGGAACTCAATTGCTGTGGGAACATATTTCGTCTGTGACTGGCAGCGATTTTTATTTTTCATCATGCTGGGAGACTTTGAAGAAGTCTCTTTCCTGATGTGCTCCCTGCAATCACACACAGGCCTAGGTTATAGGAGTAGCACAGGGGCAAAAACTGAGCAGAAATAATGGCCCACTCTGTACCTGCTGCTCATTTGCAGACTCAATAGGCTTCCAAGGACACACCCCAGTCCCTCTCTTTACACTTTAACTCACTATGTTCTTTGCTCTCTACTGTTTCAATTATTTCTCCTCTGTTATCCCTAAGAGAGTCAGATGGATCCCTTTAATGCAATTTAAACAGTAGTTCTTTGGAGGCTAAACAACCTGCGAGCTTCCCTGGTTAATACAAGGCATGCAAAAAAGGGAGAGATATGCTCTTTTTCCATGGCAGGGGTGATATCAGACTAGATACAATTAGTAGACCAGAGAATAATATTTATATATTATGTTATGTACATAGACTTGCTAACTTTTATCTTTTTAAAAATGTTCTTGTTTCTAAACATGTATGGTATTTTGTTATCTCTTAATTTCACAAATAATATATAAACACATTCTTCTTATAAAAATTAAAACATTAAAAATGAAACCAAAGTTCCCTTTAATAAAACCTTTAGTTAGACACTGCTCTCTTCTCTCTATATTAAATCAATCTATACCTCAACCTTCCTGAATCCTGAGAAAAATGCTATTTACACTTTTTTTGGTGTATCTTCCCGGATAAAAGGTAGATTAAGAAATAGATGCTTGACATCATGGCTAATTCAAAACAGAGTAGCTGACAATCACTGCCTCATCTTTTCCTTCTCCTTCCATTCTCATTCCCCTGTCAATTACCCCAAGTTGGTGATAAAATTCCTGGCAGTGACTGGAATGTGGACAAGCCAAGATGGCTCATGTTAAAACAGCATTATCAGGCTGTCAAGGGAGGCTAGTTCTGGTGAATGCATGCAGATGTCCTCATTAATTAATCCACACTGGGCCAGGTCAAGAGCACAGGGCCTGGAAAATGAGCAAGGAAGCAAATATCACTAAGAGAAGCTCAGAGGAGTGCAGGGCATAACCAGAAAAAGAGACTCTTGCGGGGGTGGAGATGAGGACAAAGAAAACCTTGCTTTTCAGCCAAGTAGGACCCCTAACAGCAAGGCCAGGCAAGGGCAAAAGATAGTGTTATTCTCAAAGGACTGGATTGCTATAACCAAGACTTCCTACTATAGCAACTATTCTCTAAATCAGTGCCCAGACTGAGAGATGTAATATTCACCAGCAGCACAGAAGATCTCTGATTATATTTCTAAGGTTTTCCTTAGCAACTCTACTGAGGGTTTCCTGTCCTGGCCTAAAAGATCCTTGAAAGGCTCAGCAGATCAGGGAAAGGGAAAGGTTTAGGTATGTGGGCCAGGCAGAGGCAGCTCTACTTTTCCTGGAAAATGGAGATCAAATTTTAAAAATCATTGTTTTTAAAAAAAAACATTGTTTTTTTTTTCTATTTCTCCTTTATGTACACGACCTCCTCCCTCATGAAATCAAGGTGTCAATTCACCTGTGGAAGATTGGGAACTCGTTTGTTAGGAAATGAGTGAATGGAGCCCCATTTAGAAGGGAAACACAGAGAAACTTCTGACCTTCCAGATTGTGTGCTGTGTAAAGTAAATAGTGTAGACAGCCAAACATCACTGTAGAAGAAGGAATGGTCTAATTCCCGGGGCTCCTACTTCACACATTCAGGGAATCCAATGGAGCTTTAAGTACAGGCCTAAGTAGAACAGAAAAAAGTAGGAGAAAATATCCTTCTGATGTGCCTATAAAGGTAGAAATGAAAATAGAAATGGAGACTAAGGAGAAAGACTAGAAACTATTATCACTATTTCCCTTTCTATAATATTAATATATATTTATTGTTTTAAAAGTTAAACCAAAGTGCAATAAGACTTTAGAAAGCTTGAGTAATTAGCAACTACAAATTGGGGAATACCAGACTGACAGAGATTTAGCATTCCAGTGGCAAAGCATCAGTGGCAGCATTTGTGCAGAAGTGAAAGCACGTTATTTGATTGGTTGCAGTTATATAGTTGCTGTATTTGGTCTACTTGAGTGGAAAAGTCCTCATTATATGATGTTCAACTAGTTGAATATTTCTAACTGGCTGAGCTTAAGTTTTGCTTTGCTTTCATCTTGGCATTTATGAGAAAAAGCTCAGGTTAAGTTTTGCTTATGGTTGCAACTCAAGATCTAAGTCACTTATGAGGTCTAACTGGTTTTGTAGGCTTGATGTCGATTTTAACTTTAGTGCTGTCTATCTACATACAAATGTGTACACACACTCTGCATTTTCACGTGGTCAAGGGTGGAGGTTTTTAGAAGTGGCCAGATCTAGAGCGTGTGATGCTGGAATCAAAAATGTGCTGCTGGGATTGATTCATGGTGCAACACCAGGATTAAAATTAACACACCCTGGGTGTGAGCACTACTTGCCCTAAGGGTAGGTAGCCTGGATAGGATATAAGAGAAAAAGAGTCACTGCTCGTCACTTGCTGCTTTGCTTCCTCCTTACTTTTCTGCCTTCTTCCCATCATGAACCATTTCTCCTCTACATCCACCCTGCTTTGTAGGCAGCCAACTATGAACTTAAACCTCTATGAACTATGAGCTAAATAAATCTTTACTCCTTTAACTTTGGTTGTTGGGTACTTTTTTCAGCAATTAGAAAAGTAATTAAGATACACACAAACATATATATGTTTATACATATATATATATATATATATATAGAGAGAGAGAGAGAGAGGAGGGAGAGAGTGAGAAAAAGAAAGAGGGAGAGGGAGGGAGAGAGAGGGCAAGAGAAGAAAGGGAGGAAGGGAGAGAGACTGCATTGAGGGAGATTATGGCAAATCTGAAAGGAACTGAAATTTTAGCCTCAGGATTCCCTAGCTAATTTGATCTCTTGTGATCATTCTAAAGAGCATCACTTGAAGGACTCATGATGATGTACTTCATCCTAATTTGTCATGGCCCTTTCCACACATTGTGCAGACTGTGCATCAGCTTCAGAGTAACAAGCCTCACAGCAGATGTGGACTAGAGCATTAGAGCATTCAGATGTGAGAAATACCACTTCTTTCCCTCCCTGGTCCTTGGGTTTCATGGGATCTCTCAGCACTCAGGACCAAGGATACACTATGAGTTCCTTGGGGGAAAAAGGAGTGGCTCCAGTACGTAGACCTTTCTCTTTCTCAGAAGAGTGGGAAGGAATGTCTTCTGACCTTTCTGTGTGTTTCTGTATATTGCGTCCTTATAAAGACCCTGGACTTCACTACCTTACCTCACCTATCCTCCTCCTGGAACAAGGAATGGCAAACATATATGCTTCTGTCTCCCAGTGCACTGCTCCCTGAGTGCCTTCCACTGTTAACCCAACTCTGTAAGGTGGATCTGCCAACAGCCAGATCTTCAAAGTCTTCGTTTAGTATTATAGGGCCAGGAAAGAGAGAGCACCTCATGCTTCTTCCTGAGAGTCTCACAAAGCTGCGCTGATTATGGAGAGGAAGAAGCCTGAGATGGCTCACCATGGGAAGCTGCTGCGCTCCTGGCCTGCCTTTCGGGTCTGCCAAAAAAGCGGGATATTTCTGCTTGAAATAACTTAATAATCACAGAGTAGGATGATGAAGAGAACTTCACTCTGAGGGCCTGCTCCTCCACATCTCTCCCAAGCACAGAGGAGGAGAGATGCCAGAGGCTCAACTTCTTCTCAAGAAAAGACTAACCTCACCTAACAACAAGCAAACACTCCTGGGCTTAGATCACAGGTTCCTAGTTCTTCTAAAGAATAGCAGACAAGCACAGACCTCAGTTGGGTGCTCTAAGTAGTACAATAGGTCTAAGACCATCCTAGTTTCCTAAAACTTTCTCTCTTCAACAATGAACTTTCTTTTAGTATATAACCAAGTACCTTCCATCTCAGTTTAAAAAATTATGTATCCAGTTGTGTATCTCCAAATATGGTCCTTTTTGGTATTCATAGTGACTGAAGTAGGTCACCAGGATGTTTTCTATGTTCATAGTTGCCTCATTATATCATAAAAACTTTAATGGAAGATTTTGGGTTTCACAAAAAAGGTTAAAAATGACATATGGATTAACAGAGAAAGATGCCATTGGATAAGGAATTACAAAAATCTCCCACGTCTTCTAACTCATAAAAATAACCAGAGAGTTGTATTCTGTGATAATGTAGCATGCCACTAGATGCACAAAGATAAAAACCATCCACTCTGGACAGTAGAAAAGTTCTGGATCTAGAAGTCAAGGAATATCATTGAGATTCTTCACCTTACTTAACTAAAACTCTTAATATTCCTGGTGCAAATTTTGGAATCCTTATTATATAAAATGGGAATAAAATTTCAGTCCTGACATTCTCTCTTACATTAGCCACTTTTTCTGTATGATATGTTAAAGATACACATTTCAACTATCACACTTAAGTGTATAGAAAAAAATATATAATATATATAAAAATTACTATGTTATAAACAGTTATAAACTACTGCAAACAATTTTTAAAACTCTGGTAAATTCAACCTCATAAACTAAACTCTCCTCTATGCAAGTGACAGAGAATGAAATGAAAGCCTGAAGACTGGAAGAATATATTTGGGAACTACATGTCTGATAAACAACTAGTATCTAGAATATATAAAGAACTCCAAACACAACAGCAAAAAACTCCCACACAACCCAATTAAAAAGTGGGCAGTAGACAACAATAATTTCACTAAAGAGAATATGCAGATGGCAAATAAGTACATTAAAATATGTTCAACATCATTATTGGTTAAGGAAGTGCAAATTGAAGCCACAAAGAGATAGTAAGTATTAACTTCATGTCAGAATGGGTGAAATGAAGGATACCTACAGCACCAAATGTAAGATGAAGTGGAGGGAAATATTACTGAGAATGTAAAATATAAATACTCTGGGAAAAATTGTCAGTTTCTTATAGAAGTAAACATGCAATTACCATATGACCCAGTGATTGAACTCTTAGACACTAATCTGACAGGAAGAAAAATATAGTTTCACACACTTGCATATGAATGTTCATGGCAGCTTTATGAGTAAAAACCCAAAATTTGGAAAAAGAATGAAAAAATGACAAGTTTTCTTCAGTGGTGAATGGTTAAGCAGTGATCCATCTATATCATAAAGTGATGCTCAGCAATATAGAGGAACAAACTATTGATATGCAACAAAATAGATTAATCTCAAGAGAATTATGCTAAATACAAAAGACTATTCAAAAAAGACACATTCTGCATTCATCAGCTTCATATTACTACAGTGAACTAACTACCTGAGGTACTTATCTTGTAAAGAGAAAAGATTTAGCTAGTTTACCACTTGGAGGTTCAGACTGAAGACTGTGGTCTTCAACTGGTTTAGCCTGTGATGAGAGCAGCAACTCCTATGATGGAAATTCATGTCCAAACTCGTGACTCCATCACAGAGCAGTAAAGGAGAGAGAAAGGAAGAGACCAGGATTCTATAATCCCCTTTAAAGGCATATCTCCATGACCTAAGGGTCTCCCATCAGGCAACACTATTTAAAGGTCCATAGCACCTCCCAGTACCTCCACATTGAGCACCAAGGCTTTACATGTGGATCTTTGGAAGACACTCATTCAAAATATGGTACTGTTTATATAATGTCTTCATGATAAAATTATGGAGTGGAAGAAATACATGGCTTTCATGGGTTCAGGACTGAGGTGCATTTAGTTATGAAAGGGGCATTTGAGAGAACCTTCTGATAATGGCAAAGTTCTTTATCCTCATCATGGTGGTGATATACAAACCTACACCTGATAAAAATTCATAGAACCAAGAGCATACGATAAATACATGATGAAGGTGATATCTGATTAACGTTGATAGCTTGTACTGATGTCAGTTTTCTACTTGTGATATTATACTTTTGCAAGATGTTATCATTTGTGGAAACTGAGTGAGAGTACACAGGATTATACTGCCATAAAGTATAACAAAAAACCCCAAATTTCCTAAAAGAAAAATGATGCATAACTGAATAATAGTAACAATAAAAAGACTGGGAAAATAACAATGGATAAAACAAAGGGAAAATGCCCTGAAAAATTTGTCATTCAATCACAGACAATGGGTTAATTTTCCAACTATATAAAGAAGAGAAAAAGATGAAGTTTATTCACAGCAAAGGATAAAAAAACAAACATTTTAGATTAAGATATGAATATCAATTATAATAATATAAATGAAAATTAAAACCACATTATTATATTATTTCTACTTCTTTCTTTTTGTTTGTTTGTTTGGTTTTTGGAGTATTAAAGTTCAAACCCAGGACTTGGTACATGCCAGACAAACACACTACCACTGAGCTATATGCCCAAGATTTCAAACTGACAATGATCAAAAGTTTGAGACATCACACTAGTGAAATGTATACATAAAGGCAGTCAATAGGTTGCTGAATGAAATCTAAGTAGTAAAAACTCTACAGAGGGCAATTAGCAACCTCTCAACACTACAAACATGTAATTTCCATTGACACAACAACTACATTTTTGGAAATTTATTTAACATATAAAGTTGTCTTTGTGCAAGAGGATACATGAAAAAGGTTATTCACAGGAACACTTTTAAACGGCAAGATAATCCAAACAACCTATACACAAATTCATTGAGGAGCAAAGAAACAATGGTACATCTATGCAGTGGAATACTATTTAGTCATAAAATTAAGAAGTACCTTATGGACTGATATGACTAAATAGGAAGCTAGAGAAGAAAATTAGGGCAGTATACATAACAAGCAACCATTTCTATAGCAATTGAACTATATTTATCCTTATTTCTACTTCCAAATGCTTAAAGTACTACAGTAAGGAAGTCAGGCATGGTGAATATCAGCATTTGGGAGGCTGAACCAGGGGGATCACCTTGTGTTTAAGGCTAGCCTGAACGATATAGAAAGACCCTGTCTGAAAAAACAAACAAGCAAAGTATTACAGTAAGAATGTAGGAAACATGAATAACATCAGAGTGCTTCTGGAAGAGGAACTTCTTCTGTTGAGAGACTAAGGTGGAAAGGAGATTAGTCTTCCTACATATATCGTATGCTGACATTTAGAAGTTTATCCAGGTACCTAAATTGCACATTCAAAAATAAGTGACCAGGTTAGGGATGTAGCTCAGCAGTATGTTGTTCTTACCTAGCATGTATGAGGCTCTAGATTTGATTCCTGGCCCTGCCTATATAAATAAATAAATAATTTAGAATATTTTTCAAAGTCAGAGACACTAAAAAAAATCCTTTCTTAAGTATAAATGCTTACCTTTCCAAGGCCCCTATCTTTTTATGTCCCTTATACCCACATTGCCTTCACAGGAGTGAAAAGAAGGTCAACTTTGTGTGTGTAAGGCTGTGGGGTTGAGTTGGTGATGGTGGCATTAGTGAAATGAGTGGAAGGTTTCTTTCACCTAAAAGGATGCAGCTAGGATGCCTGGTTTCTTGTGAAGACATCTCGCTCATGTTGGCACTAAAAAAAAACAAGAAGCATTTAAGTGTCCCTATCTTACTTTTTACTTCCTGCAATTTATCCTAAATGATCCAATTATATTAGCTATGTTTGTGTCATCTGTTGTTCATTTCTTCTTTAACAATAAAGTGTCCAAACAACTGGAACATTCCAACAGGAATGCTCTCAGACTTCCAAGGCTGCTTTGGTAGTAGCCTTGTAACTTCTCTGTGGTTTCAAGAGTTGTTCCAAGTTCAAATGAAAACCCACATGAGACTTGACCAGGCACTCCCATTCCTAAAATGAGCAAAGACAATTCCAGGCCAGTATCTTAGCTGCATAATCTACACACTCCTTTCTTTGATATCTTCCTTCTATACAGGACTCTGAAGCTACTTGCCTAGATGCAACTCCTTTCTGGTTTACATTCTGTTATATTTTCTACTCTGATCTACAAATGCAGTTCTTAAGAATGCAGTAAATGGAATGTCATTGTACCTCCTTTCAATGTTATCAGAAAAATTAGCAGGGTAGAAAACTTTCCATAGTCCCTTGATACATATAACCCTGTTATTTCCTTTCCTTATCCTGTTTTCTTCAAAGAATTATGCAGTTACTATGTCAGAAACAAGAAACTTCAATATTCACAGATGTATACACAGACAATAGAATAAAATCTGACCCCAGAGGTCCATGGAAAGTTATGTGTGCATGGGCAATAGGATTAGATACACAAATCATACTAGAACTTGAGCTCATTTGCCTAATATATTTGAAAATGACTCAATTTATTGCACACTAAGATTTAGGAAGCTCAGTTTTCAGGTTGACAAATTAGCATTTGTCTGCACATATTTGACTATTTTGCATAATGAATTCCTCCCCATAGTACACAAGCATTTCTATCTACAACAAGATCAGCCTATCTCTCATTCCCTTCCTGTGAGCATCATGTAAATGACATTGATTCAGGAGATTCATATTCTTTTCCAAAGTATCTCCTGGAACAGGACTGAGATTTTTGTTCCAGCCATTATCAGCTGTTTATTACCCTGCTTCCAAAATTCTCATTCATAAAAGAAAATTAGAAAAGGAAAAGTTGAGACACAGGAAAGAAATACAGTGCTAATGAAATGGATTATCCCTATTCTGATTAACTAGGTACATCCTCTAGTGTCATAAACCAGAGAAAAAATAATTACAACAGCATGTAACAACGGAAAAAATACTCACTCACTTGCCTGAAAAATCCACAAGTAGTCTAGGCTTTAGATTTTTTCTGACTGTACTGTACACCTAAACAATGTCACTACAAGGTTTCTTTTCCTAGTTTGTCTGTACTCTACTCAAAAGCAACTTGTAGAAATGTCAAGGGCTAAACAATGCCAGCAAGAAAGAGAAGTCAACCACATTTTCCTTAGTAAAAATCATAAGTATTACTTGAACTGGAGTGGCCAAGCTCATTTTTCCAACATGGAGCTAATCACTGGCTGAGCAAACAGATTACGGATTGGTTTTGTGCTGTACCTCTAGAACTGAGGTGTAATTAGCTTTTCTAAAACAATTTCCAACAAGATTTGGTGCTATTAGGAAAAAAAGATATCTGGTGGATATGGGTAGACAGTGGACAGGAAGACTACCAAAATATTTCCTACAGTCCAGGAAAGTGAATCTGGGCTAGAGAAAAATATAGATTGTGTAAGATTTTGAAGCTACATATTAAAAAAAAATCCTATACTGCAGCTTTATTTCTTTCACTTATGTGCAGTAACTCAAATTAGCCTGCAAAGTACTGACAGGCACCCGCTTGAATGAACAGATATGATTGATTGGCAATTAGCCTCTCAATTATATGTACTCATGCTGTTTTTTTTTTTAAACTAGGTACTTTGAGTTTATTCTCTGAAGGTAGGCACACCCAACCATTTGTGAAGTCTAGCTTATTCTGTGTGTTCCAAAGCTTGAGGTCACAGAGGTGGGAGTGGAAATGCCTGGCAATTAGAACCTTGAGTGGAGGGAGAAAAAGGTGCACTATGTATAACACTTCTTTCTTGTAAAATTGAGCAAAACAAGGAACATTGCTTGGGAAGTTCAACAACACAAGGCTTGGCTAAGGGAGCGTGATGGAAAGTGAGTGAGGAAAAGCAGGTTGTATTTCTACCAGGTAAGCACCTGAGATTTTTCTGAGCATGAACAACCATCTACAGCCACATAAACATAATCTCATGAGGTATTTACATTGATGTTCACGTGGAAATAAAAAATCTTTCCTTGGAAATAGCAACAAAGAGTCGGTACTTGTTAGAAATGACGGAATCATTCTACCAATGTGCAACTTGGACTGCTTTACAATAAAGACCTAAACAGAAATTCCAAGTGTGCATCTGATTCTGCTTATCATTGCCCACATCAGACATACCTAATCGATCGATGCTCACGTTTCTGCTAGTCCTGGAAATGACTTCACAATCTCTTTTTTTCTTTCCATTTTGTATTAGTACATTTAAAAATTAATTTTACTGATGCATTTTAGATACACATAATGATCACACTCATCATAAGATATTTGTGCCTCCTCATGATATATATTGATGTCTTTTTGCTTCCCCTTCTCTTCTCCTCCCTCGAACCCCCCTTCTTCTTCCTTATTTGAAAAAACTTTGTTTCTATTTTTTTCTTCTAGCCTCTTTTTTCTCTCTCTCTTCCTTTCCCTTCTTCACCCCCTAGTTGCCCTTCCCATTTGGACATTGTCTCCCTATTTCACAATATCTAGTATACATTTTGGTTCTTATTTATCCTTTTTTTCTTACAACAAAGAAACTCTGCAGTATTTAAGCATATATGTCCAATTTATTTCACATAAGAGTATGGTCTCAAGGTGCACCCATTTAACCTAGAAATATCTCAAGTCTGTTCTTCTTTAGGTTGAATAGTATTCCATTATATTAAAAAATGTACATCTTTTATTTGTTCATGGGTTGATGAGTTTTTGAGCTGTTTCCAAGATTTAGTTATTACAAACTATGTCACCATAGATGTGGGTGTGTATATATCACTGTGGCGTGATAGTTTTAATGCTTTGGGGAAGAAACAAAGAAGAGAATCAAATGAAACCTCTACATTTAGCTTTTTCAAGAAGCTCTATACAGATTTCCATAGTGATGGCACCAGACTGACCATTATCACAATCAATCAATGTTAGTATGCTTGTAATCCATGTTTATGTTCCCTTTCAGAAATTGGTGCATGAACATAAGACATCTAAATTTTTTGATCCTTTTTCCTTTCCCTCCCTCCCCTCCCTCCATCTCTTGAGTGCCTTCCTTTTTTGTGCATTTTAATAATACACAATGTTTAAAGTCCTTATGTAGAGTTGGTACCTGTACATAAAACGTCTAAGTTCCCTTTCTTCATCCACTTTCTTTTTCCTCTCTTTGTCTCTTAATTCCCTTCCTCTTTGAGAAAGACCTCCTTCCTATTATTTCTTCAATTTTTTTCCTTATTTATAGTTTAGTTTCCTTGTAGAGGAGAAATCATGTGATATTTAAGGTTGTGTATCTAATATATTACATTTAACACAATGGTTTCAAAGTACAATCATTTTCCTACAGATGACTCAAGTTATCATTCTTCATGGCAGAGTAATAATTCATTGTGTGTAAATACCACATTTTCTCCCATCCAAGTACTAACCAGGCCCGACCCTGCTTAGTTTCCGAGATCAGACGAGTACGGGCACATTCAGGGTGGTATGGCCATAGACTATACCACATTTTCTTTAACCCTTCACCCATTGATGGACATATAGGATGTTTCCAACACTATAAACTGTGTCACTATTAATTATGGATATTTAGTTCTTTCAGGAAGAAGTGAAGGGGAAATAACTGGGTTGAACGGAACTTTGGGTTCAGTTTTTAAAATTTTTTAAATTTTATTTTATTATTTTTTTTTGAGACAGGGTCTCGCTTTGTAGTTCAGGCTGGCCCTGAGTTCACTATGTAGCCCAGGCAAGCCTCGAACTCAGCAATCCTCCTGTCTCTGCCTCCCGAGTGCTGGGATTGCAGGCGTGAGCCACCATGCCTGGCACTTGGGTTTCAGTTTTTCAAAGGAATCTCTTTACTGACTTTTATGAAGGTTGTACTTCCTGATGCTGGCCATTCTATCTGGGGTAACATGAAGTCCTAATTCTGTCTTAATTTATGTAATGGCAGTGATGTTGAGCATTTCTTCATGTATTTATTGGCAATTTCTACTTCTCCGAAGTGTTCATTTCAGTTGCCCATTTTTGATTGGGTCTTTCATTTTGTAGGGGAGGGGTCCAATTTTTTTTTTAGTTAATTATATATTCTAGACAATGTCTTTTAACAAAATGCTCCAAGTGATCAAACTTGGAAACAGAGATAAAACCACCTTAACACATTTTAGCAGACCTTTTCTAATTTTCATTCTTTGGGATGTTTCTCCCAAGGACAGATTACATTCGGAGTTCACTTATTCTCTAGGCTGCACTAAGACTCCTCATGAATCTTTTTCTTCCTTAGGTAATTCTCTCTTGGCTTATGGCTCTCAGGTGCATCTCAAGGTTATTTTTAAGCATACCTACCCATCCCCAACGCAGTCTTTATTTTGTTATCTGGGACTGCCAGAGCTGTGTTACTTTGCCTTTCTTTTTGGTATCAGTTATTTATTCCTCTTTTGGTGGTTTCCATCACAGTGGAAGACGATGCAAATGCACAGTCTTTCAGCTTTTTATTTTTTCATTTTAAACAAATATACCAAGTTGTCCAGGTTACATAAGGCTTACTTTATTTAATACATGCCCATTATTTCTTAGACTAGAGTTAGTATTCTAGCTGTATAAAAACTTACTAAGGCTGGGACCTTATTAAAAATGCTGCTTTCAGGCTTCACTCTGAAGCTACTGCCAGAATTCTTTTCTTTTCTTTTTTTTTTTTTTTTTTTTGAGATAGGGTCTCACCTTGTAGTTCAGGCTGGCCCTGAGCTCACTATGGTGCCCAGGCAAGCCTCGAACTCAGCCGGAATTACAGGTTTGAGTATGTGGTACTGATTGCTGATGGGCGTGAATCACCACGCCCAGTACTGTACGTGGTTACTGGATTGAACCAAGGACCTGCGTTTTCCAGGCAGGCACCAGAACCACTGAGCTAATCTCCGACTGTGGGTCAGAATTCTTGATCTGATTTTCAATTGATTTTTCAAGGTGATTAATAAACCTTGAAAAGTTTGAAAATCACTGCTATAGGAAACAGATAGAGGGTTGGAAGAAAATCATGGTGAGCCTATCCTGACAGAAGGAATCTTAAGTTTTTAACAATGCTAGCTCCTGAGCTGTATTGATTTTTTTTGGTGGGGCTATGTCTGATCCCTCTTAAGCTATCACTGACTCATATTTTGTGATTTTTCCCTTTGAAAGTCAGACAAGAACATAGCCAGATTAAGAAGTGGGTCAATGGAATGTTTGTGTGGAACACCAGCCCAAAAAGGGCTACTCAAACATTGCTGAAAATAAAACAAGGTGGGGAATACCATACTTATCATAATGCTTTTAGCAAGATACATGAAATGATTTGGGAGGAATAGTAATAATCCGTGGTCTTCCAAGAAGATTGAATGGCTTGAGCTGTAAATCTTCAGGTTTTCTGCATTTAACATTTTAGGCTCAGATCAGAGATGAATGTTCTAAGCAACAAGGCTTAGAAAAAGTCCTAGACAAAGCTAGGACTCTAATGCCCTGGGCTTTCCTGAGTACTCACCTGCATATTAGATTGTTCTTATAGGTAAACAGACCACACTTGAATTACAGCAGGTTTTTTGTTTGTTTGTTTGTTTGTTTTTTAGAGACAGGGTCTCTCTCTGTAGTTCATTCTGGCCCTGAGCTCACTATGTAGCCCAGCCTAGAACTCAGCAATCCTCCTGCCTCTGCCTCCTGAGTGCTGGGATTACAGGCATGAGCCACCACGCCTGGCATTGTGATATGTGGTGCTGATTACTGGTAGGCGTGAATCACCACAACCAGCATTCTTGTATGTGGTTACCAGGATCTAACTCAGGATTTTGCATTTGTGAGGCAGGCGCAGGAACCACTGAGCTAAATCTCCAGCTCACAACAGATTTTTAAAAGCAGCAGCAGCAAAAAAAAAAAAAAAAAAAACTCTTCATAGTATTGTGAATTAAATCTAGAGAATTAACACTAAATTATATGCCCAGTCCTTTATATTTTTATTTCAAAATAAGGTTTCACTAAGCTTCTCAGACAGGATTTAAGCTTGTAATCATCCTGCCTCAGTCTCTCAAACCCTGAAGTTATAGGAGCATGAACCACACCTGGGTAAAGTACCAAACTCTTAATCTGTCCAGGAATTCTGAATATTCCCATCTTGGCTGTTTGAAATGTCTGATTCTATGATATTACATTTTCTATTGAAAACTTTTCTGAGCCTCCACCCCCTTCCTCAAAAGTTAGCCCCATAGACTTTAAAGACCACAGAACTCATGTATTAAAAATAGAAAGGGAAGCCAATTAAGCCCCTAAATTCTCAAATAAGAGCTATTTGCATCTCTGAGGAAACTTCTGACAAGCATGACAAGCAGCCAGAGCTAATAAAAATCATCTTGTTTCCCACAGAAAAGTCATCCCAGCCCATTCATTGGTATTTCTCTCCTCTCCGGTACCTTTGAACCATCACGTACAACCTGGAATGGATGCTTGTCTAATTTCTTTCACACTGACAATTTGTCTTATCTCTTCAACCTATTCATACAAAAAGGCAGCTAATAATTGGCACTTTCTTCCTCCAGTCCAATAGACTACCATGTAAGATACAAATTGTTCACATTCATAGAAAGTTTGAGGACTTCCTGCAAAGTTTCATGCAGGGTATAAAAAACTCTGTGTCATTATTTTTCCTACTCTTTAAAGTTGGCCCTTATGCCATTCATGTCAGAATGTGAGGTGTGAAGCCAGCTTTTGACAACACTAGGAAATTTACCACCGTCCTTTGGTACTATTCATTATAATATGTCTGCATGCATTTTCTCCAGATAATTTTTTTTTTTTTTT
>PVIC010022461.1:0-27650 GCA_004025085.1 Thryonomys swinderianus | reverse complement strand
CTCCATCAACTGGAGAGTGGATAAAGAAGATGTGGTTTTTTTACAAAATGGAGTATTACTCTGCCATAAAGAATGACAAGATCGATCCATTTAGGTGCAAATGGAGACATCTGGAGGATATACTAATAAGCGAAATCAATAGATCACAGATAGAAAATTTCCGGATCTTCTCTCTGGCATAAAACTCTTATCTTTTAAGGCTAAATAATATTCCACTTTGTATACATCTCATATTTTCTTTATATGTTCATATTTATATTCGCATTCTTTCCACATGTGCCCCTGGTTTATAATGCTGGAATTAACACAGAGGGGTAGGTATCTCTTCAAGATCCTGATTCCAATTCCTTTAGACAAACATGTGAAAGTGAGATTTCTGGCATTTGTAATACTTCTATTTTTAATATCCTATAAATTGGATACAAATCTTTTCCTCTGCATCATTTCCAATTTCCATTTTTTTTAATTCATGCTTTTTCTTCATCACCATGCCATCAGGTATGAAGTGGTATCTCACAATAGTTGTGATTCACCTCACTTTTATGATTGGGCTTATTGAGCACTTTTTCGTACACCTGATGGCCATTTGTCCATTTTGTTTTGCAAAATTTCTATATAGGTCTTTGTCTCATTTGTAAGTACATTGTTGTTTGTCTTGATACTGAGGCATTTAAATTCCTGGGTGTCCACTACTTCATCTGCATTTAAAAAGAAATCATATCATTGTAGCCTGAGCTTTCTGGAATCACTGAATTTTAAGCATATAATAAGGGTATGCATTTTTTACCTCTCAGTAAATTGATTTTTCCTCTTTCATGTATTAGAGTAGAGTTAACCTATAATAAAGAGTAAGCAAACATATTCTTCCTTGTGCACAAGTTGTGTATCTTCCAGATGAGAAGCAGTTGAGCTGTCAGTTATTGACGTGGTTGTAGAAGCATGAAAGTGAGCAAAGAATGGTGTCTGTGAATTTAGCATTACCAAAAGTCATTAGACATTATGAGCAAGGTGGCCTTTCTTCCTAGCACGGGAAAAATCAAGCTTTCTGATTCATAAAGTGACGATTTACTCATTCACATTTATTATGATCCTACTATATTATGGTCCTGTGTAGGCATTTGAAATCCAAAGATAATTCAGACAATGTCTGTGCCCTCAATTAACTCAGTCTAATGGAAAAATCAGGTGTATAAAACTGATTATAATACACAGTAATGAAACCTAACATTGACATAAACATGCATTATAATGAATAGGAGGGCAAGACAGGCTTTTATTTGAAAGAAGAGCTATTTCAGAAAGCATAAGGAGAAAATTTTACAAATACTCTGAACATGAATAAATGAACAGATAGATGAGAAAATGTGGCAAGTCTGGAACTTTCAGGTAGTTGAATATGGCTGAAGTGTCAATATGCATATAAGGTTAGTTATTGCATGATCAAAAAGGCTGGAGTGGTGACGCAGGAAAGATGGAACATGATATGAGTTGTTCATGAGTTTAAGCTTGATTCAGATTGAGATATAAACTCATTGAAGAAGTTATCAACTTCTTATTTCTACTAAACTCTATTTGTGTCTGGTGGTGGCTAGAAAATTAAGGCCAGATGAGTAAGTGGCAAAGTTGGGAAATCAATCATTATTTTAACAAAAAAAATCCATGTTATATATTCACCTTTATGAATTCCTATAATCCGTCATTGAGCAGGTCTCTCTGCAAAGGACTGCGGCTCTGCCAGGCCTAACACTGCAATCATCTTCCAAAGGGGGAAATAATGATTAAACCGTATCATGGATGAAAGTGGGAAGAAAATGTTCAGATGGGAAGAGGAACAAGGGAGGAGGGAGGCAGAAAGGAAGGAAGGGACACAGAAATAGAAGGAAAAATGGAAACAAAGCTTTTTTACAAAGGGAGGCTATGGGGGGGAGGGAAGGGGAAAGGATGTACTAGATATAGGTGCAAATTCCCTATGATGCATTATATATTCCTAAAATATAACAATAACTTTTTTATTATATTTTTAAAATAATCTTCCATATTTTCTTAATTTTATCCTCTTTCTCCCCCTTATCATTTATTCTTGCTATGTCTTTTGTCATTGCTTTTCAGGTGTCATGCAAGTTATCTTGGTCTTTCTGATACACATCTAGGTTAAGGTAGTGACCACTTCCTTGTCCACACGTACTGCAGACTCTATAGTCCTGCATATGTGTTTGCCTTGTCTGTTCAAATACTGGCATGATTGCTCAATTCACGACATAGTTATACTTTTACCTGTTCAACAGCCTCCTACACACAGTTATGTATGAGAAAGCCCCAATTCTATCCAATATTTAATGTTTTCTGGAAGGTACACCTTTTCCAAATGCATTCTCCTTGTCTCCATCAAACAGCAATTCAGGTACTCCAATGTGAGGAGCTCTTCTGACCTCCATGATAGGCCACTCAGTGTGTGTGTATGAGTGTGAGTGTGAGTGTGTGTGTGTGTGTGTATGCTTATCCACATAGTCCCTCCTAGTTTGGAGGTTGATCTCTTCTCCTACAAATCCACTCATTCAAAAATGACAAGATATATGAGGATCAGTTATTTTATTTTCTCTGTATAGTAGTACTATCAATTGTTCTGAGCCATCAAATCCCTCCTTCATGAAATTCCTGGGATCCACTTGACATATAATTGTTCTATACATCTATTTCTTATTCCATTTTGATATCTCTTAGCAATCATTTTAACTCAGACCTGATTATATTACACCTAGCAAGTATAAGACAGTCAAATGGTTTCTCTGCCTCTAGGTTTTCTTTTGTAGTCTTGTATACACTTGACATAGTAGAACTCCTTAAATGTAATTATACATTCTAGGTTAAATTAAAACCCTTCACTGGGCATTCACGACTAGTCATTACCCAACTGTACCTTCCAGAACATCTCTATATAAAACCATGATTAAGCGATGACAGCAGGGGGGGTTGTGCATTTTTATTTCTAGAGTTATGTGTTGAACAAACAGAAACATTTTCAGATAGATAAAGACTATTAAATACTCTAACAATGTATCGTGTGACCGGTCGGACAACTTTCTCTCCTAACTTCTTCTAACTTCCTACCATTCACCATACAGACTAGAAGTGCTAAAATCAGCTTTGTCCGCCTGCTTTAGAACTAGGTTTACATATGTGACATGAATTCCAGGAAGGTAGATGGTATAGAAGTGTGCTGAGGCATCTAGAAAAGCCCCTGTCACAGTTGTTTCTGAAGGAAAAGCAATGCCCAAAGCCATCAGTGATCTCGTGATGAGAAGGGAGATCAAGACACTTTGAAAGAAGCCTTCTCACCCCTTGAGAGGGAGACCTTTGCTGACTCCACATTTGTGATAAAAACTCCGTGCTGCTTCTTTACACTACTGATAAATGTTTCTACTCATTGCACTGTTAAGTTTTCCTACAGACTCACATATTCCACTGTGGGCTGGTGGGCCCGTCTCTCATGGAGTTTGTGTCTTCCTGACACTTTGGGATGCTATCTGGTCTCCCAAATTTATTCTCAGTGGAGCTGGTGTGGCTAACATAAACACAAAGTAGGTAAAGGTTGAGAATATACTCGAAATTCACAGAATGGAGACATCCATTAACATCATGTAAGAAAAAAGAAGAGTGAATAGAAAATAAAAAATGAAAAATAGTCAACTGGCATTATCTCCATAATTGCCTTGCATATTAACCGTACTCATCGGCATGCTGACAGTTGTAATGCAGTAGTGACTTGTGGGATGAGACGTTTAAGTCATGTGGGCAAAGCTGTCCCGAGCACTGTTAGCGTTCTTATAAAAGAGGAACCAGAGAGCCATTGTTCTTTCTGCCCTATGAGGATGCAGCAGGAGCATGGAGGATACATTACCGACAGCGGACTCTCAGCAGACACAGAATCTGCTAGTAACTTGATCATGTACTTCTCTGTCTTCAGAACTGTAAGGAATGCATTTGTGTTCTTTATACAGCTTTGCCTCCGGTGATTTGTTACAACAACCTGAACAAAGACACAACACTTGCTGCAAAACGTGGCAGCTGTGATATATGCTTCACAGTCATTACCAACAGCTCTCTGCACTGGGTGACTTAATCACAGGTTCTGTTCAGCCAATTAGCAGAATTTGGCTATTGACTAAGGTAGGAGGATAAAAGTCTATGAAGGCTGCGAACACAGTTCTAACTCTCTGTGTTACTTAGATGGGGTCATTGGTCAATGTGCAAACATTAAAATACTCACTAAATAATTCTGCCATATTAATTCTATAGCATATGTAAGGAAGGAGTTAAGCCAGAAAAACTAATCTCACTGTAATGAAGTGCTGCATTTTCATTACCTGAACTGCTATATTTCACCAAAATGCTTAAAAATGTAATAACAAGCATGTCTTTTGTTTTTTACTGTTCAACAGAAAAGGAAAAGATAATCAAGGTTATATTCAATGTCATCATCCCAGATGAAATAGTATCAATAAATTTTAAATTATCGAGTACATTTCCTTCATTCAATTAATTACATTCTTCAGTGCAATTTCAGGCTCTTGGGGGAAAAAGTATGTTCAGTTATAACAAAGAGACAAAATTCTTGGGTAAGAATTTTAAGTATAGATGTTTAGATAAAAACAAACCTAATGGGATTTAGTCAGTACTCACTCTGAGTCATACTACCACAAACCAATCATTATTGAAACTGCATATCTTTCAAAAGTGGATTACATCTTTACTTGGCATATAACACACAATTTATCTTACTAAACTAGCAGTAGTCGTCGCTTCTCGGCCTTTTGGCTAAGATCAAGTGTAAACTAGCAGTAGTCATTCTATGTTTGACTCTTGCCTTTTCTATCCGTTGAGTGGTTAGCATTGCTGTTCTGCTAGGTATTATAGGAGCTGATGTGAAAGTTCTCATAAAGTGCCCGGGGCTTTGGGGAATGATGCACTTCCTGTACAGAATATTCCTCTGTTTTTGAGGATGCAACATCAAGCCATGGAAAACAGATTTTGAAAGAAGAGAAATGTAATCCCTTGTCTCTTCTGATTATTTTTGTGTCCCTTGTTTGTACTTTGCCTTATTCAAATGAGAGACATTATATAGTGTTTAAACTTGTATGTCTTTTATTTCTCTCAATATTGTATTTTTTGGTAGATCCATTTTAATGCAAATGTCTTAAACTTGCCATTCTTTATAGCCAAAATAGTAGAGGCAGATGAGAAGGGGAAGTAAAATAAGGTATGAGCAAGAACCTAATAATCTCAATGAATGCAAACGTTATATGTCATGAACATGAGATAAGATTAATAAGATCAACAAGACAGAAAGTGGGGAAAGAGGACTTAGAGGAAGGGGAAGGAAAATGAGAGGGAAAGGGAAGGGGACTGAAGAAAGAACTAAGCTGTAGTATGCACATGCACTCCCTCCCAAAGCTGACTATAAACTGCACGTACTCCACAAGTCCACTAGTAAAGAAAGAGGCTGGACTTTCACTTAAAGATTAAACCGTGTCATAGAAATCATCTAGTTGCTAATTCTGTTTTATCACTTTGAAAATGAAGCCAGAAATTAATTTCATTAGATCAGTTTGTTTCTAAAATAAAATATTTGTTAAACATTTAGGTGTTATATCAGAGAATAAAAATGTAAGAAAACCAAGAAACAAAATAATAGGTAATAATAAATGAAGGCAATGTTGTGTGGGTCAGTCCCAAAGCACCAGATGTAACTGTGAGTGCCCAGGCAATAGCGCTGGGGGTGGAGCCGATGGTAGTTGCTCTATGGGGACTCTGCTTCCATCAATGAAATCCCGTCTTTCTTGCAGGAGCGAGTTCATTGTCGCCCAAGGGCTTTTGCTATCAAATTACACATTTGGTTTCCACTTCTCGTGCTTTGTCTCACCCTACTTTTGTCGTTGTTCCACGTGATGACGCAGCAACTAGGCCCTCGCTGGAATCCAGCTCCTCACTCCGGTAATTTCCACTTCCCGATCTTTGAGTCAGTACACTGGTGTTCTTTTTAGATTACCCAGTTGCAGATATTTTGTACAGGGTGGCCTGAGACCGAGTGCACAGAATTCAGCGACTTCTCAGCAAAATAAAAATAAAATCACAGACTCTTCCGTTAAGCACTAGAAAAGCTAAACATGACGTTCTCTGACACACAGCACTAGTATCTATCTGTCAGGGTTACAGCTGAACAAGAAGGTTGGAGTCTGGGAATGGAGGAGACCCTTAGTTCCTTATCTCGTCATGGGTAGAACGAACCTCACAGTACAATCTGTTAGTGAATGAACACAGGGCTAAAATGGAGGAGCACCGAGCATTGTACCACTTCTAGCAACAATAGCCAGAAAATAACTCAAAAATAGACTGATTACAAGTGACTTTTTCCTATCACCATAATTTCCCAAACGAAAACACCCTGAAGTTCTCTTTGTTATCATTAACGCTTCTGTGCCACAGATGTAGCATTTAATTTCATTCAAATCGGTCTCATCTTTCCAATTCAGAGATCCAGGGGCCTGTTCGTGAGCACATTAATGATGTCACTTGAGAGGAGTTTGACTTTTTTTTTTCTTGAGAAAAGATCCTACCTGTAGGAGACATCATCTAGAGGGAAGAGGCGATAGGATTTTCACAGAGGAAAATTATGTTCTCTAAGCGTCCCTGATAGTAACATTAGAGACTCTCCAAAGTGTAAATTGAAAAGAATTAGGTTTAAGATGTATGACCATTAGAGGGCTGTATCTTCAAATATTTTGAGTCTACTTGTCTTCTACACACATGAGGACCCCTTACCATATACATACATGTATATGTATGTATGTATGTATGTATGTATGTATGTATGTATGTATGTTATATATGGGAAGCTGTGCTCACCGATGTTTCCTTCACGAATGAGCTCAGTGTGCTGTAAGGGCGACTGGCTGGACACAGCCCCCTGGAGGGGTGGTCCGGGCAGCTGTCTGTCTTCACCTGGTTCCTTCCTCTCTCTGCTTCTCGGATGTCCTGACATGGGCAACCCTTTCCCAGCGTGCACTTCCTCCTTCAATCGGGCTGCTTGTGGAGTTAATCCTGCAAAATCATGATCCCGAATAATCCCATCTCCCTCTAGTACGTGGGTATCAGGTTACTGGGTCGCAGCGAAGAAGGAAGTCACTAACACATACAAGTTAAATAGAACTAATTTAATTATCAACTTACCTTACATAAAGAAAAATTACAGGTTGTAAAGGTTAGAAATATACTCCATGTGTTCTGTTTTTACCTTTGATTTGAATCTCCTCAATCGCAATGATTTGGTCCCTGTGACAGGTCTTAGCATATCATATAAAAACAAGCACATATTTGAAAAGTAGGTCTTCCTTTTTCCTTCCTGCAATAAACACCATTTTTGTTTAAAACTTTTCTATCATATTTTCTATTCTGTACATAAATTCTAATAAAAAACCTTTAGAGTATTCAATCTAAAACCATTTTGTACTGAGGTGGCTACTCAGTCAAGATCTTTCTCACAGGTAATTCTAATATTCTGAACAATCATAAAGGTACATGGCCCCTTTATCAGTATAGTAGATCCTTGACTTACGAATTTGGTTCTTGAGGACTGGTTATAACTCAAGTCCGTTGTAAGCCAATACATCTGATATCTGAATGTTTACTTGAGTACACACTGTAGATAACAAGAGGCAGATGAACCTTCCATTAATCTCATTAACCCAAGTTCTTCCTATGCCAGGGCACTGGTAACTTGAGGTCCCACCGTATATAATTTCAGTGTGACCGTACAGAGAATAGCAAAGACAGAATTCTGTTTATGCATAAACTAGACAGTCTATTAAATGGCTGTGCAATGTGCTCTCGTGTCCTGCACAATATTATGAGTGTCCCGGGTGCTGGCAGATTGCTTCTCGCTCATTTAGAATTGGGCGAGGCATATAATTTGCTCTGCCCTGTGAAATGTGAGCAAAAATGAAGCACTTTACCTCTGAGCCAAATGGAAACATTGCAAGCTTTTACACTCATTTTCCTCTTTGACGCAGCACTCAGTAATATTTTAGATGGTGACATTTTCAGCAGCCTGGGTTTTTGAAGTAGGGGAATGTGGCGGTCGGGCGGTGAACCAGGCCGTGCGTTATTTATACAGCAAGTGGGGCGTGAGCCGTGCTGCCTTCCTGCACTAAATTAACATCATTTACTCCCTTAGCTTAGGACTCAGCTCAACCCAGCTCATCCTAACTAACAGGTTGTCTCTTTGCAATCTGTGATTCTGTGTCTCGGAGCCTTGTATGCGTAGTTTAAAATACTACAAAAATGAAATCACTGCTTAAAAAAGTTGTCACTACCAGCCAGCTCTTGGAACTATGTGAATCAGTGCCTGTTAAATTAGCAATCTCTCGATTCTACCTTCTAAATCCTTGAGAATATCTAAATCAGTTATCAAAATCCTTCTGCACCTTTCCTAATCCAACACTATTCAGCAAAAAACTGCAAATAGCTGGGCGTGGTGGCTCACGCCTGTCATCCCAGCCTAGGAAGGCAGAGCCAGGAGGATTGCTGAGTTCGCGGCAGCTTGCCTGGGCACCATAGTGAGCTCAGGGCCAGCCTGAGCTACAAAGCGAGACCCTGTCTCAAAAAAAAGAAAAAAAAAATCTGCAAATACTTGTACTTCAAGATTTTTCTTTCCCATACTTGTCTTTTGGCTGAGATGATAGAGAACATGTATTTCTTTCTTTCAACAGTGCCCAAGATTTGAATTCAAGGAATTATATAGTGTTTGGATTAAGCTGTCAGCTTGTACAAGCTTGAGCTAAGAAAAGGCAAAGTGTTCTTTCAGTGTCGAAAAAAGTACAGTCCACTAGATTCAAAGTTACGGTGAAGCTTGGAACTCGAGCAGAGGTGTGGCAGAAGGCAAAGACAAACTTACCTTTCAAAGACTGCCACAGGATTAGACAAGTGATATTTAACAAAATATTTAGTACATACCCAGGTTTCACTAAAACAATAAAATGTGTATGAGTTGAATGCAAAATAGCTACATAATCATGTCTAACCATGTTGGGGTGCTAAAGAATGGTAAGCAAGTGTGACAAGGTAATTTATGTATCCAACGAGGACTTGGAACAAGATCCTAGAAGTATATATACCAGAAGGCAATATCAATACATTGACATTAAAAATGACTAAAGCAGCATTTCTCAAAAAACCGCTTTGCAAGTATTCTTCTGAGAGCTACTAATAGGGGTAGCACAAAATACATTCAGCATAATGTACCCTTAATTTAAAGGCTCACTGCATATATTTAATACAGGGGAAGGTCTGCAAAGACCTGCAATAAGAAAGCCCATGCAGCTTAGTGCAACCTGGTATTGCCGAAACTTTGTTGAGACTAAGGTACTATTTCGAGGAAAAGGAAGTGAGAGTCCCTCTGGTTTGGTTTGGTTTTGTGATTTCTATTTTTTTGTTTTGTTTTGTTTTATATTTGTATTTCCTTTGCCTACTTAGCTATCACATTATTCTTTATTGCTGTTTACTGACACCGACCCCATCCCGAGGCACCTCTACTAACAACTTAGTATGTAGGTTTCAAACCTTCTTGAGAGAACTCATATAACTCTACATAGGAGCAGTTTTACTCCATCCACCCCCGGCTTTTCTACGGTGAGATCACTTTTCTATGGCTTACTGTGCTGTTCTTTTTCACGTAATACCCATTGTTATCCCCTGTATGTAAGTTGTTGTAAATGGAATCAATCACTTTTAACGACTGTGTAATATTCTACCATAGGAGTATAGTCATGGTTGGTTCATTACCCCACTTCCTCATTTCTCACATCAGAAATCCCCACTGTGCTCTTCTGCCCAGATGCAGCATTTCCTCAGGATATATGTATATTCTTCAGTTTTTGTAGCTATTCCCATAGCACTGTCACCATTTCATTCACGAAGTATAAGATCTATAGGAGGCACTTATTTTGTCTTACCCCCAATTCCAGGTTTTATATTTATTTTTAAAAAATTAACTATATTGCCGGGCGTGGTGGCTCACACCTGTCATCCCAGCACTCAGGAGGCAGAGACAGGACGATTGCTGAGTTCAAGGCTTGCCTGGGCTCCATAGTGAGCTCAGGGCCAGCCTGAACCGCAAAGCGAGACCCTGTTTCAAAAAAAGAAAAAAAAAACATTAACTATATTAGGGCTGGAGATTTAGCTCAGAGGTTCCGGCGCCTGCCTCGCAAGCGCAAGGTCCTGAGTTCGATCCCGGTGACCACATACAATGCTGGGCGTGGAGACTCACGCCCACCAGCAATCAATACCACATACCACAGTGCCGGGCGTGGTGGCTCACGCCTGTCATCCCAGCACTTGGGAGGCAGAGGCAGGAGGATTGCTGAGTTCCAGGCTTGCCTGGGCACCATAGTGAGCTGAGAGCCAGCCTGAACTACAAAGCGAGAGCCTGTCTCAAAAAAAAAAAAAATTAACTGTATTGGTACATTTTTATGTGCATTATGATCCTAATCAACATTGAGAACTTGTACCTGTACACGGCACATCTTGGTCCTCTTTTTTCTTAGTCCCCTGACTTCTCTACACTCCCCACCGTCTGTATACATAAGCTTCGCTTCCTTTTCTTATTGATTTCTTTCTTCCCCTTCTTCACTTTCCCCTACCTGCCATTTTCCTTTTGAACACCTTCTTCCTATTCCATGTTACCTGTCATACCTTTTGGCATTCCTTTACACCTTCAGCTTCCCATATTAGAGAAAACATGGTATTTACACACTTGTGTTCCATTTATTTCACTTATGAGTATGTCCTCAAGGTACATCCACTTGAGTATAAATGACTCCAATTTATCATTATTTATGGCAGAGCAATACTCAATTTTATTTAAAAATACACCTTATTTGTCTAGTCTCCTACTGATGGGCATTTGGCCTGATTCCAAGATTTAGCTATTACAAACTGAGCTGCTATAGACTTGGGGACACATATATCACTGTGATATGATTCTTTTAATTCTTTTGTGTATATACCTAGCAGGGCAATAGCAGGGTCAAATGGGACCTCTAATCCTAGTTTCCTACTTATGTTATATTTGCTATGTTGATATTTAGATTCTGCCTCAAGTTATATCTAGTCTATGTCTGGAGCTACCATTTCGGTATTTACCCTTAAGACACATGTTTGTATTTCTTAAGCTATTTCATTTTATGTGTATGTAAGTAGATAGATCAATCAGCATATAGATATTTCTAGAACCTTGCCAGCATGGTTTTGCTTTTCTTCCCATTTGACATGTTAAAATTTGTCCTTTGAGCCGGGCGTGGTGGCGCGCGCCTGTAGTCCCAGCTATTCGGGAGGCTGAGCTGGGAGGGTCGCTTGATCCAGGAGTTCTGGGCTTCAGTGTGCTATGCTGATCAGCGGTCCGCACTAAGTTCGGCATCAATATGGTGACCTCCCGGGAGCGAGGGACCACCAGGTTGCCTAAGGAGGGGCGAACCGGCCCAGGTCAGAAACGGAGCAGGTCAAAATTTGTCTTTTGATCCTTTAGTGTGTGCTTATTTTATTTTTCATCTCAAATATTTTGCTTATATGAGGATTTTGAGTGAAATGATCTCTGAATTCTCACACATTTCCAAAGCTCTGTGGTACTTGAAACGCCATTGATCTCTTGTCTACAGTATGTTCTTTATGCTATGGGCACAGCTATTTCTAATACTTTTAGAGCCCAGGGCAAGAATAAAAATGTCTAAATATTTTAAAACTTTGTGTACCTAGAAAACAGTCATATACTATACCATCAATGTGTACAATTGTGTCAATTAAAATGAAAGTTATAAAATAATAAATCAACACCTTGACAAGTACGAATTTGCCATGGCCTGAAGGCTAACTTTTTTTTTTTTTTTTTTGGAGACAGGGTCTCGCTTTGTAGTTCAGGCTGGCCTTGAGCTCACTATGTAGTCTAGGCAAGTCTCGAAACTAGCAATCCTCCTGTCTCTGCCTCCCGAGTGCTGGGATGACAGGCGTGAGCCACCACGCCCGGCACTGTGGTATGCGGTATTGATGGCTGGTGGGCGAGTCTCCACGCCCAGCATTGTATGTGGTTACCGGGGATCGAACTCAGGACCTTGCCCTTGCGAGGCAGGCGCTCGAACCACTAAGCTAAATCTCCCGACCCTGAAAGCTAACTTTCAATAAAAATTCTTCACTTCTCGTTTTGTCAGAAAGGGGTGGTGCAGATCTCAGGTGACCCTCTTTTCGTGGCTCTTTATACTTGGCGTGATGCGAGGTTCGAGGGGGTCCACTCAAAAGGTCAGGGTTTCTAGCGAGATGGCATTTTGCTTGGTCAATCGTACTTGTGAGGATGTTTTCAGTATGTAGTCTGTAGATGCTATTCAAGAGCACCCGGTTTTAATACTGTCAATGAAAAACTCAATTGGAATTTGTGTTTCCTTACCGTGTAAACTTTTCAGGCATTCATGTGTATAAGAGTTTGTCTTTATCCTTGTAAACCTGGGCACACTGCGCACTGTGCAGCCTGCATTTGCATAGTCTTAAAAATGGCCAGTGCTTTTCATTATTTTAAATAGCTGAAGGGGGGCGGGGATGTGTACCAGACAGCTTACGTGACTGACAAAGACTGAGTTACCCGTGCATCGTGTGGTGGTCGAGACAGAAAATATTCTCCCAAAGTGTCCCGTGTTTGAAAGGTGGTCGGATTTTGAGGGCGAGACGCTCATGGATCCTTCACCCGCTCACGAGTGCTGGGTCCGATGTGGTGCTAGAAGCCTTGGTCTGGAAGAAGGCAGGTCACTGGGATGAGCCCCGGGAACGTACACCGTCCTCCCCCATCGCCTCCCTGCTCTCCGTGCTCCCTTGATTCCACGGAGTGAGCCGCCCTCCTCGGCCTGACCCTTCTGGAGCGCTGTTTCTGCTTTGGAGGCAGCCGATTGTGGACTGAAGCCGGGAGGCAGAATAAATCCCTCATTCTTCATGGCGTGGGCGTTGGGTCCTTTTTCAAAAACTAACTAAGACAGACCCTTTACAAAGAACGGTGATGGACTCCTGGAGTTTAGCACTGTACCAGAAAATGTTAAAGTCTGTTTCTTGGTCACCAGTTAGTGACTTAAGCAACAGATTCAGTTCTCTCTGTATCTAAAATATATTTTCTCACGTTATTTCTTTAATTCTCCAGGGCCTAAATTTAACCACTATGCTGTGGTACCCGTAACCGGATCCCTACGGAAGATATTTATCATAAACAACACTGTTGAATTTAAATGGATGAGGAACCTTTGATGTTTTTACTTCTAGTTTTCCGAAGCCTTCTCGCTGAAAATACCTCCTACTTGTCCACTAGGGGGCGCTGCGGAGCTGTGACCGGCAGCTTTCACCAGGAATGAGGTGTGAATTCTGAGTCTCAAAGTGTTACAGTGTGGCGACTCATGATTGCCTTTGAGCTAAAAAGAGCAAAATACCACAAATCCATGACTCTAACGTGGCAGCTCCAAAGTTTATTTGCACTATGAAAACAGAGCTTGGGTCACATCTCCAGACACTCTGATTTTACTGCTTTGCAGAGGAGTTGTGATTGAAGTATAAAATAATGATTCAGCATCCCTGGGCTAGTGTGCTCACCCACGTTGGGGATTACACTGGGTGAACTGCAGTGCTAGTCTAAATGCCTGGGGGGGAATGGAACTTAAAGGAACCTAACAGTTTATTCTAAATCACCTCGGCATTAATGATTGTCACTAAGCTGATACATGTATCGAGGTTTTTGAAATTCTAGAACTTCAACTTTCACCTCCTGTGCAGTGAAATCTGCATATGCAGGTGAACAAATAAGGTAATAATACTTTATTAGTTCTTCAGCTATATAGATTTAATTGCAGTGTTTCATCATTATTCTCAGTTCTGAAGACCTTAGACTGGTCATATCGATATCCTACATATGAGGCAGTTTTTCTTTATCAAAAACATAACCCCCCCCCCTTCTTCTCTGCTAGGGTTGTAATGCAGAACGTGCTGCATGGTAAACAATAGGTCTACCACTGTGCTACCCTTCCGGCCCATTTTGTTTGGTTTAAGAAAGGGTTTTGTTAATTGTCCAAGCTGCGTTCCTATGTGCAAATTTCCTGCCTCAGTGTCCTGAGTAACCCAGATAAACTTCTAATCAAACATTAGTGAATCTTATCTTTGGAACGTGTCCACTAAAACGTATCTGTTAGACATTTAACTTCCACAGTAACAGGGTTGTAGGAGAGGCCTACTGGGACATGTGTAGGTGATGAGGGCATTGTCCCTTCAGTGGGTTTGCCTGCTACGAAAGGTATTTGTGGGAGTGATTTTTCTCTTCTCTGTTCTCCAAAGGATGATGTGATGTTGTTTCCCTCAGACGACACCAAGTAACAAGTCACTTCCTGGAGGCAGAGACCTGACTGTACCTGCCAAGTCTTGTGCTCAAACAGCAAAAATTGCTCTAGGGTAGTGACTATGGCCTTAAACCAATTAAAACCCATTAAGTACCACACAGATCTTTAACGAACTTGGAACCCATTGGTGTCTAACTCCCTCCATTGCCTTCATGGATTATCCTATGTTCTTAGTGAAAATTATGTTTTTCTTCATTCTATGGGAAAACAGAAAAGATATTTTCTGCTATTAATATTGGGCAAGTAACACCAAAGGGCAACTTCAAGAGAATCATTTGAAGAAACTACAGATGCTTCCAAGAACGGGGGGGTGATTTCCGTTTCCGGCCTGACGCAGCAGTCTCACCAGGGGTAGCACTCTGAGGCCGGAGAGCGATGAGAAAATCGCGGGTGACTTCATACATTTTTGGAGGTGTGGGAAGCCCTAGCAATCCGTAGCCTTCTATATTCTCGATAGTTCTAAAGGTAAGAACGTTTCTGGAGTTTCCACTCCCAGCAGGGCGAAGGGCTCTTTTTAGAAATGTGCGGGGGAGGCGCCCAGTCTGGTTTCCCTGGCATGGAGGGCGACCCGGGGCGTCCGTGACCCCCATCGTCCAGACAGGGGGCTGACAGTGACGGGGAAGAGCTCTGTGCTGACTCTTCCCCATTCTCTTCCGCTAGAACCAAGTGTGTGTCTGAGAGAAAAAGGGGCTTCCTCTCCCGCTCCCCGTGGTCAGGGTCAGAGCCAGAGCGCGCACTGGGGCCGGCACCAGGGGAAGCCTGCAAGCTTTTACAGTGACTTACGGTAAATAGCAGACTAGGAGAAAATGGCCACCAATTAACCGAAACTGCTAGGGTTGTTGCTATGGGATGAAAGAGGAGATTGAGACAGCCTGGTTACAAGCAGTACTCAAAAGAAACACATTGTTTCATGCTTGTATTTCTCCGAATCCTTCCAGCGTTGATGAAGATAGTGCAAATTCTATTCTCTGTGGCAAATAAAACATGTCATGAATTGTGGTGGTTTGAATACTTCCCTTGTCCTTTATGAATGGAGCTCTCTGCTGTCAATATCTATATTTGATCATATTTCTGTTTTTCATTGTGATTAACGGGAGACAGGATACCAGCTGTTCTACTACAAGGGCACTGTAGACCGTGCACACGTTTTAGAATCATGAAAGACAGAATCAACTCTGTTTTGCCACTAACTGCACTAGATGTGCAGACTTGCCCTATTTATGAAATCCATTTTACGTACAATATTAATCTCATAGTTTTGGGAGCACTGAATAAATTGCTAGATGTTAAGTACTTAGTAAAATAGTGGTCAAATACCAGGTACTTAGAAATTTTAACTTTTTCTTCCCTTTTAAACTTACCTAGATAATTCATTTGTTCTGCATTTCAGAGACAGGTTCACAGAGAAGTTAATGAAGCATACTCTTCAGGATCTTCACTTTTTTTTTTTTTTTGAGACAGGGTCTCACTTTGTAGTTCAGGCTGGCTCTGAGCTCACCATGTAGCCCAGGCAAGCCTCGAACTCAGCAATCCTCCTGTCTCTGCCTCCCGAGTGCTCGGATTACAGGCGTGAGCCACCATGCACAGCAGGATCTTCACTTTTATACATCCTTTATACTATTATATTTCTATCTCAATTTATCATGTGGACACCCTTATTGTGTGACTATTAGGCCCACATAACCTGCTTTTGCTTATGGTATTTAAGGAATTTCCTTTGTTTGGGAGTTGACAACTCGGGAAAATGTGATAAAGCTCCAGCAAAATATGAGCATTATGCATATTTGAATGGATATCACTGTCCGTTAAACTAGTAATTTTATTGCTAATTAAATGTTCCGTACTAGTGTTATTTAAAATATTATGAATGCAATTTATAAATACAAAACAAAACCGGTTGTGATTTCAGTCTAATCAGTGAATGAGTGTCAGACCTGAAAAAACCCAGGTTATCTCTAGGCCAGCAGAATGGAACCTTGCTGGCTTTTCTGGTTTTCCTATTAGTAGAAGATTGGACTAGATGCAGTACAGGACCCTTTCACTTCTGACATTCGATGACTTAATTAACAATGATATAGTCCCTTATTTCATCCTGTGACTTAAATCAATGTGAATACTGTTTGTTATAATTCTCCCTCTTTGCTCACTAGTATAAGTATCAATTAACAGTGGAACAGACTAAATAAATAAAGGAGGAAAAGAGATAATGGCCACTAATGGCCACAAGAGTAGAATGAGGTCAGCTGTGGTAGATCTTCTAATGACTTTATTAATTAAAAACCTTAGTTTTCCCACTGCTTCTAGGTCAGTCCAAACACCTTCAATGAAATGCTATAATTCACTTTGGTACAGTCCCTTCGTTCTCCATCATGACATGTGCTGTCACTGTATGTGAGTGGGAGCTTCAAAATACAGTTTTAATTTTTAGCTTCTGTAGATTTTTAGAATTCACAGTACAGTAGTTTTACAAACCATGAGATTCTTCTCTAATGTTTGGAAGCCAAGATAAGCAGCAGTCGGCTTCTTTTTTGATAGCTGGCTATAAAGGAACACAGAAAATGTTCACTACATTAAATAAATAAAAAGATTCCTCCAAAACCTTAATGTGGAAAGAGAAGGGATTATATGCATAGGTGTGTGAGAAATCAAATGTAACAATACACAAATATTAGAATATAGGCAGTGGGAACACAAGTGTTGACTAAAATTTTTCAACTTTCTTATATGTCTTAAATTCTCATAGAGTGGCAACATTTTAATATGCAACTTTATAGTGAGAACTGCAGCTTCATAGAATATGAAGTAACTGTAGCAACCTCTCCTCCTCAAATGAATTATGTCAGCTAAACAAAGAAACAATTGCTAAGGAACTTTGAAAGTAGATAAAATCCTAGCCATCTGAGGAGCATTAAAAGCAGATATCACTTTGGAATAGATAAAGAAGACAGAGCCAAATTTGGAAAGTTTTTCTACATATAGCATCAAATTTACCTCAGCCGGTCAGATATCTAACGGTAACACCACGCCATTTAAAATACAAATAAAAATCAATAGAAAATGAATCATGTAACAACTATCTGTACATACTGTGTAAATTCCAGGGGACAGAGTGATAAACAACAAACAAAAGTTCCTTTCCTCATGGAAAGCCATGATTTCTGACACAGAAGCTTTAAAATGGATGAACAACCTTGATAATTTCAGAGATATGTGCTGGGAAGAATTTTTTTTTTTTAATGGTAAACGTTACCAGACTGAGGAGCTGGAACCCAGTGAGGACCTAGATGCTGAATCATCACGTGGTGCAAGGACAAAAGTAAGGTGAGAGAAAGTACGAGAAGTGGAAACCAAGTGTAATTTGACAGCAAAAGCCCTTGGGCGATAATGAACTCACTCCTGCAAGAAAGACGGGAATTCATTCATGGAAGCAGAGTCCCCATAGAGCAACCACCATCGGCTCCACCCTCAGTGCCATTGCCTGGGCACTCACAGTTATGTCTCATGCTTTGGGAGCGACAGAATCGAATCCCACAGCATCCTGTGACCTGTCAACGCACTATTTCTGAGATGATGCAGAGAAGAAGTATGGATAAGATCTTAGGGAACGTGATTCCTGGAAGAGTAAATCAGAAGTCCAGGAAAGATAAAATAAAAAAATAAAATGAGGCTTAGTGCGTTGTAGAAATGGAAAGAACGTCATCCTAGGAAAAGGGAGAAACTGGAGTTACTGCGATAGGCTGTATACACAGGATGAGGTAGGAAGCCCAAGCAAGGAACAGGCAGTATGTTGGTTTAAGAAACTGTGTGAACAGCATTTCTGTGGATAACCGTCAGAGAACGTGGTGGAGGAAAGGCAAAATGTAGGGTTTAACTTTTCCCTTTTTTATAACAGCAAGCTTACAAAACCTCGCTGGTGGATGCGACCCACAGCTGAAAATAAGAGTTTGGGATTTGAAAGTACTCAAGTCAAGAACACAAATTCATGAAATCTTAAAGAGACAGAACATAGTCATGGGGTTGAAAAGTGAGGGCAAATAGAAGAAAGGAGAGGGGGAGGGCTGATTTTGCACAACGTAATACTGGGAACGGCTAAAAGCACACAAAGCTGACTGAGGAACAGTGGACGCTGGGACAAGGTAGAAATCCGCTCAGGGCCTCATCAGCCAAGCGAAGACAAGAGTTCCACAGCCGGCTCTGCCAGCTCTGTGGAATAACACTTGGACTCACGGTTCGTAGTGAATTGACCCTGAACAGTTGGGTTTGACATCAAGAAGCTTGACCGGAGACGGTAGCTTCAGCAGACTGGAAAGGACCCAAACCCAACCGACTGTCGTGTAATGAGACAGTTAACGTCGAGGAGAACGCAAAGGTGAAAATTCTGATCTGAAGGAGATAATTCAGAAGCAAAGGGTGAAAATAGTTTTGCTTTAAGGTGGGGAATAATAAAGGCTGTTTTGATGCTGCTGAGAATAATGCAACAGAGCACGAGAAAGTGAAGAGGAAGCAGAGAAAGCACTTAGTGGAGGGGACCCCGTTCCGGAGTGCCCACGCAGGGGGGGGGCTAGGTGCACGCGGAGAAGGAGGCTTCGGTAGAGGGGGTGGCACTCCTACTGTTAGACTTGGCCAGAAGGTAGAAAGTAGGGATTACCAACAAGTTGCATGGATGGCCAGCTGGTAAAAATGGGCAGAGGCTACAATCTGTATTTAGTCAGCAGAACGCAAAATACTTCAGTCTTACTATTTCCTGAGCAAGCCAGACATGAAATGGCTCTGAGGGCAGACCTCAGGTCTCCAAATGCAGGAATCATGCCACTGTATTTATGAAAACTACAGCACTGCCTTCTGCTGTACCTTCCAGAGCACAGTGCACTGCCTTTCCCCTTCCACTGGCGATGACTTGCGTGGCTCAATCGCAATCCTCCCCAAATCAAGGAAATACGTTCATCTTACCAATTCATCACCTGCCGTCTCTGCGAGGGGGAATCTCTGGCGATAGCGGAAGCATGTGCAGGAGCAGAGCTGCACAGACCTGTGTCCGCAGAAAGCGAAAGTATTTCCCGGATGAACGAAGGATGTTTCATGTCGAGTTCCGAGGAACACAGAACCTTCAGAGAGTCAACTGAAAAGCAAGTTGTCATTTACACGTCAGAACTTGCAGCAATCCTTGCTGCAAAGAAACAAACCAGCTCTGCAGTTCGTAATTAAGGTCCTGCTCGAGCAGAGACGTCGTTCCAGGGCAACCAGCCAGACAGCACAGTGGGACTGTGGAACAGAACAGGGCGCTGAGCAGGATCTGGGGAAAAAAGTGACGAAGACGAGAAAACGGAGGAACTAGAGCTTCTTCCGCGTGCCAGCCCTTTGGTTGAAGGGAAATAATAAACTAATACAGGAGCTGTGTTTTATTCTCAATTACCTTATCACGTTTAGAAATCTCAAGTTAAGAGAGCACCTGTTACACACATGTCTGGACTGCTGACATGTTAATTCGTAATTATAACGCAGGCTTGGGGGATAAATTGTCAAGGCCACCCAAGTGACGCCTTTTATGGGATGACGTCATAACATTTACCCTGATAGAAGCATGAGACATAGGGCAAATGTATCAGTAATTTGACTTCTACCCATAGGCCAAGGTCTATATTTCTGAAAAGACAGTGTTAGACTAAGGGAACTTTATGGTCTGTGTGAGGTCAAGCAATCTATTACCTCAAGCTCCCATAATTCATGTCCAGTGTCTATCGGTACCGGTTACCTTACAGTTTAACTCACATACTGTTTAGGGAGTTTTCAATTATCTGTTAGAGTCTTCTATCTAAATTCAATCCACACCGCTGTCTTTTCTTCATTGGTGTGCACACGTAGCTTTTCCTAAAGCGAGAGCAAAGATCAAGGCGGATCTTGGCTTGTTTGCTTTCCTCACGCGGAGCCCCAAGCGCCCCTCTGTGGAATAACAAGGGCAGGCCCCGGAAGGGACCGATCATGGTGCAGCAGCAGCTCGGTATTAGTTCTTTGTTTCTTCAGCCAAAAAATACTTTTTGCATTTCAGTCTATGACTCAACAAATTCTGGGCGTTGCACCCAGAGCTGTGTCTTGAGCACAGGAGCTTATTCTACGGGGCCATAATTGCTTCAGGAGCAAAGCAAGGTGCCCTCTCGAAATCTATTAGTCTGGAGATGTGATTTTTAACAAGTACAGGCTGAATGTTGAAATGGGAAAAGCATGTCCTCCTTAAACAAAACCTGAGAGGCTTTTAAAATAACAGTTGTCGACAAAAACACTCGTGAGATAATCAAATCTATTTTCAACCAGTAATTATTGCTTCTCATACTAAATATGCTCCATATGGATATAGAGAGGCAGGTTAATGTAACAAAAAGAGCATATGCTTTTATATCAACATTAGCCATTTTTTCACACATGATAACTGGATAAATTCCTGACGTTCAATTTCCTTATCTGTAAACATGGGATTGTCTTATAACACAGAAAGCATTCGAATATATAAATGACTGATCTCCATCCCTGCCTTATTGATGAACTCAGTATATAGCTTTTGTTTGCACCATTTTAGGGTAGCACTTGCTTAACTATATTACTACAACAGTATCCAAATAACTTCTTATCTCTGGCTTTATATGTGATGTGTGTATATAAGCTTGCCTGATCATGTGTGCATATGTACTCAGACAGAGAGACCCTTTCAAATATAAAGAATTTCAATGAATTTTTCCAAGGAATCACATTGTCTGTATCCAAATCTAAAACAGGTTGTAGTTGTAAACCCTAAGACATGGCTGGAAAGCAGTTACTGGCTTCCAGATGAGGATTGGAGCAGACACACTGGCGGTCACTTGAAAAACAATCTCAGGAGGATACATGGCACACAGCGAAATCCTGCTTGGATTCATAAAAACCACTATTTTCTCCTGGCTTTCATAATTGCATTAAATATGTACTGCTAGGTGAAACATTCTGATTTTTTATTCTCTACTGCCCCCTGGAGTCAAAAATGACCACAACAGAAAACTGGCCTTTTCCAGGTTTTAGCAGAAGTAGAATGCTTTCTTTTAACATTGCTGTTCAAACTTTCATACTTAGTAGATGGCAAAGAGCCACAGTGCACTCACAACACCTGCCTCGGTTCTCTGAGCTGCTTTTTTTTTATATATATTGAATTCTTTATTGGCACAATCCATATACATCTCAAAATCATGTACAACATTGGGGAATTTGTACCAGTATAGACACAAGTCAATTCTCATTTTTACCCATATCCCTACCCACCCACACCTCCCCACCCCCTTTATACATGCTCTTTTATTTTCTTTCTGTATCATATTTATTCCTTCCCCTCATCACATTCCCACACCAAATTTCCTATAGAAATTTTGCACTCTCTGAGCTGCTTTTTGTGTAACATATGATACGCTATGATTTCTTACACTCACGGGATTCTTAAACGCAGCAATGTCAATTTTCTATTTTGAAAACTTCTATTAATGCTCTGAAACTGCTTAAAAATCACAACTGCGGTATTTTCCCACCATTTATATTAGTGACATAATTCAACATATTATTAACTTTCAGTTCCCAACTCTAGGTGAAACTGAACTTCAGCGTAAAATAAGCAATTTCCTTTATCAACATACTTAGTTACATTTTCGGTTCTGGAATATTTTTGTGAGCTCCAATAGCTTCGTGCTTTATTTATAACAGAGACCCTCAGGTTTTACTTTTCCTTTAACATATATTTGACGTCTTTTATGCAAAATGTTCAGTTGTAGGCACATATTAGCCTTGTTTTGAAAATATAATACCTAAAATCATCCCCAACATTAAACAGAAGGTAAAGAACCATGACAGATAAAAGCCAATTTTTCCCATGAGTGACTAAGTTATGTTCTTAAAGTTCCGGTAATGAATTCCTTGAAAAAACTCGGAGTGCCTTTTGGTCATTGAACATGTTAGAACAGGGGCCCAGGAAACAAGACACTTTCTGTTGTTTTTGATAGGAAAAACATCCACTGGCCCCTGAGGCTGGTCGGTAGGATCAAAAGAACAAAGCAGTGGGACACAGCTTTGTTCCTCACGCCCTCCGGATTCAGAGATTAAGATTCAGGGATTAGAACTCCACCAACCAAATGAATTATTTCTAGTTCTCTTTGGTAAAAACATGAGGCTTTTCAGTTTGATACAGGTTACAGCAGGAAAATTCTGGGTGGTCTTAAATAAATTTTTGCTTTAGAAAACATGTGCTCAGTTTAAAACAAACACCACAAAATCATGTCATGGTTCATGTAATGCTTAAAACACTCTGGGTTGTACAAATGTAACAACCTAAATCAAGGCCCAGTGTAAGACACTATCACATTTGCTCTGCATCCCTAACATGCCGACAAGATAAGCCCTCAGCAGACACTTAGCAAGCTATTAAGGGGTAGCAGTTAAGGACCTCGAAGACAGCCTTTGTACATTCAAGGGGCACGCACTGGGTTAAGGGCAGAGGGTAAAATTAGCAAATTGAAGCTGTTTTCGGAAAAGTCGGATATAATTTTGTAATTCACAGAGGACTGTTTTATTGTTTCTTAATCTTACTGTTAAATTATTTAAACATGATATAAAAAGCATACATCATAGTGTGCCACTGGAAAATTATTTAATTGGATAAACATAATATACTTCAGCAATGTCAATAGACACCACACTTATGACAACTTCTTTTTGTTTTTGTTTTTTTTTGATACATTGCTCTTACTAATCATTTTTATCAAAATATCTTGCAGTCTGTAACTATCTAGAATTACTTTCCCATGAAGTGTTTTGTTTTCAGAGATCGCTCGTTGACTGTTAGGTGATACCACATGTACTAATACTCAAGGGTATTTGAGGTGCAACTCAGTTTACAGCCTGGCATTGTTCTGAAATAGTTTAAGAGAGACTGTGACAGGATTTTGATTTACCAAAGCAAACGATGTCTGTATTTAGTTGCGTCCAATGTCAGAGTCCAGACGTCTCCTAGAGGCAAATTCACGTCGCTGACAGAGCAGCGGAGCCTCACAGTGGCTTCTGCTCTCACGGTGTCTTACTCCAGTACCTGTGTATCAGCTTTATCCCCCTTTCAACGACTAAGGACATCTGGGCTTAAAAATAAAATACGCAGACTAAAATAAATATAAAAAAGAGGGAATAAGTAAAACAGATACGAGAAGTATGAGACAGATTCTGATGTGAGTTATTCAGTGGTGAGTGTGCACAAGAGCACGCCCTTTTTGCCCTTTGCTTGGAGATGTACAGGTGCCATGCACACCTTCTGGGTATGATAAGAAAGAGACCCGAAAATCAAGGGAAATGATAAAATGAGAAGGAATCTTAATTTCCGAGTAACAAAATTTTAAATTCCTTTGTGAAATAGTTGCCTACATTATACATACACATTTCTACCTGTGATCGTAAATGATTTAAAAGAATGGTGTATATTTTTAACCTCCAAGGTAGAAACAAAGGGAAAAAAGTGGAACGTTTTTAACTAAATATGAAATAGAAATCAAAATCTGAAAATCACTTAAAATCAGACAAGTGTCACTGAGCAACGTTAAAATTAGCCAGACAAAGAATACAAATTGTAAGCAAATTGAAAAACAACCTCATACAAGCAACTGTTCAATAATTTTTAGGTCAGAAAATGAAATTAGAAGACATTGATTTGAAAAGCATGTCTCTGAAATATACCTTAAAGTCTCTCAATTATGTCCTCACTATGCTAATCACTTTGAAATTCTTCTGAGACTTCTAATTTTTTAAACTCATTTTCATGCTTTTCCTGTGTACAAGAGGAATAAATGGATTCAAATAAATGGATTCAAATTATGTTTAAATATAGTGTATGCCAATTATTGTTAGTTATAATTTTATTATGTTACTAAAAAGTATTTTATCTGTATTAACTTCCTTTAAATGAGTCTGTCAGAACACATAACAAACTCATTTCCTGTCAATTCTTATTAATCAAGAAAAAAGTCTTGGGCCAGAGATTTAGCTCAGTGGTTCTGGGGCTTGCCTTGCAAGCACAAGGTCCTGAGTTCGATTCCTGGTAACCACATAAAATGCTGGGCATGGTAACTCACACCCACCAGCAATCAATACCACATACTACAGTGCCAGGCGTGGTGGCTCATGCCTGTAATCCCAGCACTCAGGAGGCAGAGGCAGAGGCAGAAAGATTGCTGTGTATTCCAGGCTTGTCTGGGCTACATAGTGAACTTAGGGCCAGCCTGAGCTACAAAGCGAGACCCTGTCTCAAAAAAAAAAAAGAAAAAGAAAGAAAGAAAGAGATAAGAAAGAAAGAAAGAAAGAAAGAAAGAAAGAAAGAAAGAAAGAAAGAAAGAAAGAAAGAGTAATAAGTCTTACAAATATATTGTAAGTTCTCTCCTTTGCAGTTAGCATTGTATAATATTAGAAAAAATGAAGTGCTTAAAATCATATATTTCCTTTCATTTTACTGTCTCCTTTAAATCTATGTTCCTCTAAAGTTCACAATGAACATGTCACAGGAATCTAGGCAACTTTTTCCCTAGTCACCAGGTACAGAGATGTAAAAAAAAAAAAAAAGCCCTATTTCCAAAGAGTTAAATGCCTGCAAGAAAAATAGTGTTGAATTTTACCCCCTACTTTTGTCTCCTGACAGAAAGAGAGTGCAATATATTCTACCAAAATATTGATGATAGCATTATGTATAACATCAGGAAATAGACTAAAAAATAAAGAGTCTATTGAACATTTTGGCACAGAGATTTCACAGAAAATACCTGACTTTTCACTGGTGGGGAGACATTCTGACCATGTGGAGGCAGATAAGGATTTGGGAACCAAAACAGCACCAGTGATGATGGAGCAGTTCACATTAAAAAAGAAAGGCAAGAAAAAGACTTCCTCTTAAAGAAAAAACAAAATCTAAAACACATATTTCTAAAGTGAATGACAAAAAAAATCAATCATCCCAATATGAGTTTACTCTAGATAAAATGTTACTCCAATTCCCTAGTGTTTAATTAATCTCAAAATCTACTAAATAAAGTTTTATTAACATGGAAAACTGTCCTTTCTTGTATGTACTGTCTCTGTCTGCATTTGCCTACAAGGCAGAGTTCAGGAGTTTTAAGAAGGACTGTCTGATGTACAAAACCTAAAACATTAGCTATAATTTCTGGCTTTTTACAGAAAATTCCCCAATAGCACTTGAGCTAAATCCTCAGCAAACTCCCCAGTCTTTGAGGTATAGATTTCAAATGGGTGCCCTTTGGGAGTCCAAGAAGGTACCCCGGTTTGTGAATTTCATTAAGTTCCATGATTCTGGGGAAATTAGCCAAGATCATACTGCTCATCTGAGGTGGAGTTTGAGAACGGGAGCAAAATTTAGTGTAAGGCTTCTGTTCGCAAACCGGATTGTTCTCCAACAGAAGTTTTCCTTCTTCTCCCCACCCTCATTCCCTTCTCTTGCTTCTTTTTCCCTCCTCTGGCTCCTCCCCTTTCTACCCCTTTCCCCATGGAAATAGAACTCTGAACAGAGTGTTCCTGAACTGTGACATTACCCTAAAGAAAGCAATACTGTTCCTTAACATGGGTATTACAGGGTTTGAGACTGTGGCTGAGGGTCTGGGCACGTGCTTAGCACACGCAAGGCCCTGGATTCCACTCCCACGGAGACAGGGACAGGCTAGGGGAGGAAAAAACAGGCAAGAGAAGGGAACAAAGAAAGAGGGAGGGGAAAGGAAGCACAGGGAGGAAGGGAGAAAAGGAAGGAAGGAGGGAGGGAGGGAAGGAAGGAAAATGGAAAGGGAGGAAGGAAATAAATTATGGAGAATGGGAGAAATGAAATAAGATGAGATAAATTTGAAAATTAAAACGTTAAACATTTTGTAAGATAAATAGGCAAATAGGGTTGGAAAATGTGCATATATACACACCCAAATGGTCAATAAATATGATAGCATGTTCAACCCCCATTAAAATCTAGAAATATAAATTAAATTTACATAAATCATCTCTTTTTGGATGACAAAATTCTGACCATATTATTGTGGAGGAAGTAAAGAAACGAAGACTAAAACATGCTCTCTGTAACAATGACCTTACAGACCACGTAAGCAGGGTGCCTACTGTACAAGCCAGCA
Organism: Thryonomys swinderianus; assembly: GCA_004025085.1. Classification (NCBI taxonomy): domain Eukaryota; kingdom Metazoa; phylum Chordata; class Mammalia; order Rodentia; family Thryonomyidae; genus Thryonomys; species Thryonomys swinderianus. The sequence continues at coordinate 1,015 of PVIC010022461.1, read as the reverse complement.
TGTGTGCTCCGTCTCCGCAGGAACCTTTATTCTCAGGCAGACTGAGATTTCAAGCAGGACCCTTGGCAAGAGTGAAGTATGCGAAACAAAGTCTGTCTCCACCAGCTGTATGTGACGGAAGGTTGTGTCGCAGAGCACCCAGAGATTCGGGGGCTTGAAAACAGTTGTCACCTGTCGCTCACAGGCCTTCAGGTCTCCCTCACCCTCCCTCATGACCTCAACTTCTGGGCCGGGGGTGCAGTTCAAGTGGTACCGCACCAACCTTGGACACACAGGGCCCCAGTTCGATGTCTGGTACCACACACACACACACACACACACACACACACACACAATGACCTTGACTCCGGTGAGCTGCTCTCACTTTTGGGCCACAAATCTAGTTTGAATCTGCTCTAAGCGCCTGGCATTTTTCTTGAACAAGTGCACTATTTGGGGATATTTTTTCTTCCCTCACAGTAATGCCAGAATTTCAAAAGCCGTTCAAACATAGAAAACATTTCAAGACCTTCTTGTATCATGCCTGGAAGCAGTCCTGTGACTGAAAGAAGTCAGATGGTCATGCCTGTCACTAAGTCTGCAGGAAAAAAAAAAATCAGCATCTAACAGGAAAAATTGAAAAGACGTATTGGAAAGGGAAAGGATACCAGGAGGCAGGAAGAACGGGAGACAGAGTTGTAATCCACCACAGGCTCATAAATAAAAATATCAGTCCAGGGCCAGAGATTTAGCTCAGTGGTTCCAGCACCTGCCTTGCAAGCACAAGGCCCTGAGTTCGATCCTGGTAACCATATACAGTGCAGGGCGTGGTGGATCATGCTTGTCATCTCAGCACTCGGGAGGCAGAGGCAGGAGGATTGCCGAGTTCTAGGCTTGCCTGGGCTACATAGTGAGCTCAGAGCCAGCCTGAACTGCAAAGTGAGATCCTGTGTCGAAAGAAAGAAAGAAAGAAAGAAAGAAAGAAAGAAAGAAAGAAAGAAAGAAAGAAAGAAAGAAAGAAAGAAAGAAAGAAAGA
>PVIC010022460.1:0-28212 GCA_004025085.1 Thryonomys swinderianus | reverse complement strand
AAAAAAAAAAACAGAAAAATGAGCATAATGGTGAGCCATTTCACAAATATTGTGGTGGTGTTAGCAAACAATGCAACAGAATCAGAGATAAATTTTGTGATGACCCATGCCATCTGCTGTCTGGCATGGCCTAGTACAAAACTGAAAATTCTTTCACCAAACACCACATGCCTTCAGCCTTTCAACAAAAGCAGCATCCATTCACTCAAGGTGTTGGGCACGAAATGACTAGTCACAAATGTACTTGCTCGGGTGACTCTCTCTGATAATCTCACACAGCTTGAAGCAGTAATAAATGTGTTAGAGGCAGTTAAATGAATTTAAGAAGTGTACTATGGGCGTGAAAGATGAGTGTGACTATGTTTTGTAATGATTTAGACAGAACTTGCATTGGGGGATGTTTCAGAAACGTGTAAAATAATAACTGAGTGGAAATCTTTGCAGTGCCTAACATTTAAGGGATATTGCTGAATACAGACACCAAACCACATGCGCATCTACATGTTAACTGAAAGAAAAATGTCTTTAGGGTGTGGAAACAGAGCAAATATAAAAGAGAGAAAGATAAAGAAATGATATCAATCTGTGGGGAGAAAAGTCTTCCTTTCTTGCAAAAACTTGTTATTTATTGAGGGATCCTTTGCAGGATGTTGGAAAACATGAAAAGTACAAAGGCTATTTAGGATAAGTGTTGCTGCAATGCTAATATATGCATTGATGTTGTTCTAAGATTTCTGGTGTGACAGAGGATGATAAATTTAAAATAGTTCCACACTACGTCTTCTGGTTTCCAAAGATTTTTCACTCTAGCCTATCCTTCATTCTTGTCCCTTTTCAGATTCCTCCTCCTTTAAAGCTCTGGAGGTGTTAAGAGTTTTCTACCTTTTATTTGTTTGTCTTAATTATTTTATAGGTACATTTTAGATATACATAATGATCTCATTCATCTTAGAGAATTTGGGCCTACACACCATTTATCTTGATTCTTTTTCCCCAGTCCTCTCCCCTTGAAAAAGTTTTGCTTCCACTTTTTTCCTTTCCTTCTCTTTTTGCCCTTCATGTTTTCCTGTCTCCTCTACTTTGCTCCTGTTCACATTTGAACACTTTCTTCCTATTTCCCAATGTTCATTATACACTTTGGTCCATATTTATCCTTTCAGTTTCTCACATCTCAGTCCAAAAAGACTGGCTTTTATCAAGGAATCAGCCGTTAACAAATGCTGGGAGGAGGAAACATGGGGAAAAGGATCTCTTTCTCCACTGTTGGTGGAAGTATAGATTGGTGCAACCACTGTGGAAGTTAGTGTAGAAATTATTCAAACAAACTCGAGGTTCCATTTGACCCAGCTATTCCCCCTCTTAGTATCTTTCTTTAAGAATTAAAACCATCATACCACAGTGAGATATGCATACCCTATTTATAGCAGCACAATTTGTGATAGGTAAATGTTGGAAACACCCCAAATACCCATCAACAGATGAATGGATAAAGAAGATATGGCCTTTTTATACAAAGAATTACTACTCTGCCATTAGAAGGGTAAACCTGAGACATTTCTAGGTAAATTGATGCACTTTGAGATCATATTTTTAAGTGAAATAAGTGGAATGCACATGTGTGTGTGTGTGTATAAATATATCATGTTTTTGTGGTATAAGAAAATCATTTTTTGATCTATAGGATTAAAGCAATTATGAAAAAGATAATCTGGACAAAACATTCATCTTCTTACCAGGTATCTATTGAATGACTATGTTGTGACAGTATTTCTTGTCTGTTCTTTCTAGAAATTCAACATGTAAGTCAAGTAGATATTTCCAATCTAGAGAGTTTATTCCTAGTCCAGGTATCAAAAAAGGCTTCCACAAGAAAATATTATTTCAGCTGAGATATTCAGTGTGAATGAGACATAAATAGGCAAAGAGTGAACAGGGAGATGAGGAGGTCCTATGCTCAAGAACATCCTGAGGCAAATGAAAAAGTGGAATTTTTTTTTCTTTTTCTCAGTACCAGGGATTGAACTCAGAACCTTGTGCTCTTGAGGCAGGCATATTGCTGGTGAGTTAAATCCCCAGCCCCCCAAAATGGAACTTTTTAAATATGAAAAATATGATCTGGGTTATATGAAACAAGTTGAGAGGCAGATGCTACTGGATGAGGCTAGAAGCAGAGGTTTCTAGCAGGGTTACTATCTCTTGCAAACCCTGCTGAGGACACTGTTGGACTCAAAAGCAGTGACAAACAAGTAGAATCTTGGGAACATGTGTGCTCTAAAAAGGTCATTCTGACTGTGATTTGGAAGAATAATCATTATTTTGCAGGATTTGAAGATGGAGTGACTGACAGAGTTCATTCCAGAACTTTCTAGAAGTTGATGATGGAAACAGCAGAAGGGGAGGAAATCCTGAGTATGTCTCATTGACAGGAGGCAGGGATGGATTGGAAAAGCAGATAAAGGAAACTGAGGAGTCAAGGATAACCTGTGGTTTTTTATGCCCATACCTTCAAGTATACAGAGGCTGAGAACCTTGGAGAAGGAATAGGCCCAAGGTGAGGGCTGGATTCTGAACTGTCAGGGAAACCTTCCTTCAACTTGGGATGCTTTTGATCCAGTGAAAACAAAGTAGACAGCTGGGTAAGATCAGTAGAGAAGCTTGAGCCAGAGATACATGTTTTTAAAAGAAGCATTTGGTGACTTGGGAAGGGAAAAGAACTTTAAGGGACTTCAACACTGAATGTTAAACAGAGCTAAGCTTCAAATCAAACCAAGATACAAGACGTGGGACAGAAGAACCAAGACTGCTGTGGAAATCGGGAAAAGAGACAGCTGTAGGAAGAAAGACCTCCTGACCATGAAATGAACTCCTGCTCTTGGTCACCGTCTGCAAACTCCAAACAAATTAATGCAAAAGAAACATCTCCTCTACTCAAAATGTATTGCTGTACATCAGTAACATACTTTCATTTTTAAATGGTAAACTATGGTGGACCTACATGATGGAAAAATGTAAATAACCCTGTCAGTAGCAACTCCTCCATGAGATTGCCTTTTTCAGAACAATGGTTGCTACAGAGCTGGCTGCTGCAAAGTTGTGGTCTTGATTTCACGCAGGACTCATATACTCTTGGTTCAGCACTTTCTCGAAGGTACCAGGGCACTTACACATTAAAATGCCTGTGCATCGATGGTGGGTGCAACCAAAGAAGCCCAGCGTACCTATGGGATAAAGGAAAGACACTTATTTCTGGCCTTCCAAGCTTTATGGAATCCTGGGAGCTCTCCCTGGCACTAATATGATAACCCTGCCTTGTTTGTGTACTGCTATCTTCGCTGTTATGTGTGCAGATTTCCTTGCAGAAATCACAACACCAGCAAAGGATGATTGTCTGTTCCTGCCTCTGGACTTCAGCGCTGGACTACACCACCTACATCTCCACTCAGTTCTTCTTTCTTCCACTTGAAACAAAGAAGTCCTAGGATGTAACTTTACTTCTGCCTAGCATTTCTCCTTAGAAGTCTCAATTCTCACTGTAAGTTTTTAAAGTTTTTCTTTTTGTAATATTTAGGAGTAAACCTAGGATCTTCACACTAATCTACTTTCTCAGCTTTTTTAATATAATTTTGAGATGGGATAATTCATTAAATTGCCCAGATTGGCTTGAACTTGGGATACTCCTGCCTCAGCCTCCCAGAGTGCCAAAATTCTGGGCATATGTAACACCCCAGCAGGTTCTTAAGAGTCTTACAACAAAAAACTACAGAGCTATGCGGAAGGTTAAATGTTATTTAATTTGATTTAATAGCTCAATAATAGGGCACATGCTTAGCATGCCTCAGGCCCTCTATCTAATCTCTAATACCAAAGAATAAAAATAAAAATTGGTTAACAAATGTTATTATCATCTATAATATAAGGTGCAAGGCCAAGGATTAATTTAACCTCCTCAAAATCCTAAAATGTAGGTAATCCTATAATCTCCGTTTTATGAGTGAGGACTCATACTCACTTTATTCAAAGTAGCACTGCTATGTTCTGCCTGGATCTCACTGTACTATGTTTGTGCTACTCAGTACAGGCCTGAAGCCACCAGAACTTGGTTATTTAGTCCTCTAGTCCTAGCGCATCTGCTTCTTTGGAAGGCCTCAAGCTTTGGTTACAGTGTCATATCCCATCCAAATGATCTGGCTTAGACTCATTCTAACTCTTCCTTCCTAAGGGATAAGAAAACATCAGAGTTGCAAAGATCACACATCTTGCACACAGGAAAGATCATTAACTAAGAATGCTACTCATTCCTTGACCACAGGCCTCCACAAATCCATTTACTTTCTTAAATTTACACTTCTAAATTCTTCTGGAGTGATTTTACTCATTCTTTAGATGGAAATATCAAGAGGCAGAAAGTTTAAAGAGTTGGTGAAAGCACAAGTAGTTCAGGGTGGATTTCAGAGCAGTATTTTCTGAATATTCTTTCTTACAAACTCACTTATTTATAATACATGGATTCTTATGGATATTTCTCTTTCTCACTGCAACTTAGCAGAAGTTGTATGATACAGGTACTTTGATCACTTTAATTAGGTCTGGCTTTTAAGTCCCTTTTAGAATCTTTAGACAAATGCAAAACGGATTTTTTAAAAACTTGGCAGGTGTAATAGAAAACTCCAGCTACTCAGAGAGAAGAGGTAGGAAGACCATGAGTTCAAAACCAAAAGAAGCTAGCTAATAAGACCCTGTCTCAAAACTTTAAAATAAAACTTTAAAAGGGTTTGGGTTATAGCTCGGTTAAATAATGCTTCTCTAATTTCAATCCTTAGTACCACAAAAATAAAATAATTTTTCTTTCCAGTGTCCATATGCAATCCTTTGAAGTTTTAATTTCAGAAGCATCTTGTAGGTTGAAAAACAACAACTGGTAAGATTGCAGTTAATAGCACATACATCACTGCATAAATGTTACAGCTGAATGTTCCAATGTGTACAAAAAGATACTGAATGCTCTTGGGGATGTCAGCTTCTGCAGCCCTGCGACATCAATCATGATTCTCTTGAAGATTTGACACACCAATTAATGCCATATCTGGCATGTATAGGTTCTTCTAATCATGTCTTGGCCTGCATACCAAAATAATGCTGGGCAAAGGCCATCAGTAAATTACTTTCATTTACTCTGTGCAACTGAGTAGAAATTCTCTCTGAGTGCTGTAGACAAATTACTTCTGCCACATATGTAGTTTTGACTTGGACAAGAGAGCACACGGAAATGGTAGTGATCACTCAGACACACTGACTCAGTGATGTGACGATTGGTTACAATGCCCAGCTGAGAAGTTTCCAGTTTATACCCTTTTAAAAATAATCTCCCTGCTAAGCTTAGTAAGACTGCCTTTTGCTCTATTAAATAACATGGTCCTCCAGTGACTAGAATATCTGTGGAAAGAAGGGTTGATAGCATAGGCAACGTTTTCCTCCCCTGATCCTGATACCTAACAAATATGAAACTATAATCACAACACCAATAGTTTAACATTCTCACCTTTCTTCTCATTCCAAGAGATTTCCATAATATTTAAAATTCACAGTGTTCTGTATCATTTTAACTATGGCTGCCATGTTAGCCTTTTCAATAGCTGGCCATGTCTAGCCCCCATCTTTAAGGTGGTACATTACTGTGCCTGACCCCATAAGAGTCACTGTTGTCTTGGTCTTTAAATGATGAGTACAAGTGTACAGCCCAGTGGCATATTAATTGGAGTCAGCTTCACTCATGAATTGCTAATTGTTTTGTTGTTTTAACCGTTCTTGAAATAAGATTATAAAATAAGATATTTTCACACATATACTCACACACATATTTGAGGCTTACACAGAGGTGAGACATAGAAAGGCAGAAAAAAGAAACTGTAGTCCCACAAGTTTTATTTAAATATATGGAGCAAGACAAGGGGAGTCTTTTCCGCTGAAGCTAAAACTAATGCTTATGGTTTTAATTAAACTTTACAGGGATAAACATGTAATTTTTTAATTAGAGAAAATTAATATCAAAATGGACAGAAGAAAAGATTGTATAAAATGAAATCTGAAATTCAGTGTTGACAGAGTTCCTCAGTAAACAAATATTTTCATATTTCAGAGTGGACTTTTTGTACATAAGATTTCCTATCAGATAATTAATAAATTGTGTGTAATCATTACATTCATAGCAACAGTATAGCTTTGTGCCCTGTCCTCCATGTTATTTGGCTTCATTATGGGTAATTTTGAAAGTGACTTTATCTCCATCAGAAGAAAAAGAGCACAATGGCCTGAGCCAGCTGCTCATAAATGTCAGATGTGCTTGTGCAAGCTGAGATTAGCATGTCCGTTAGGTCACAAGGGCACGGTCATTTCAGTTCAAAACTCCTCAAATTCACTTACTTTTTGCTTCTCATCTGTTATGACATTTGAAGCTCAATTTGTTTGCCTCTCTTAGAATGTCTTATCAAATTGTTTCTGTAATTTAGAGTTGCATTTGTTTGCCTCACGGTGAAAACAGAAAAGCTTCGCGTTTGCTCTTCATGTTCCCAAGTGCCTATTTCCAAATGATACTGTCCTAGGTGGAGTTGGAAGGGTTTCTGCAACACAATTCAAAACTGCCTCTTACAAAAGGGATAGAATCCTACAGCAAGAGGATCTCAATGTATATTAGATACAGAGGGAGGAGGGGGTAAAACCAAACTTCTTCTACCAGTATCCCAGTACCCAACCACAATATATCTGTATGCGTGCATGCGTGCGCGTGTGTGTGTGTGTGTCGTTCTTGAAGACAATTCACAGATGTCTTTCTAACATACATAAAACACAACTACTCGAGAAGAAAACAAAGGAGCGTTCATGTTGCCAGTAATAACTCGGGTAATCTACAGCTCCTTCCATTAATACTGTTGTTTTATCCGTTTCCACACGCAAACTTCTTTCTGATTATAAATCAGGAGACCAAAGGGGAATAAATACATACGTATCATAGTGATCTAACACCCATCCCAAGCGAACATCATCCTGTGTCACTGCCTAAGTCATGCAAATTACACCGGAGCTGCCAGTTGACTAAGATTAATGACATTGCGCCAGCTTCTTTGTCTCTCTCCGCGGCCGTTTAGTGTGAAATACTATCCAAAAACATTATCTATCCTCGATTAATCCCACAAATTTGTTCACACGATGCACATTGTTTAGGGCAATTTACAACAGGAACATACTGAGCACAATTGCATTTAATTACTTGGGTTCTAATTACATTCATTAAAGGCTAATAAAATAAATGAAACAGCTTTAAAAGCTTCTGCAAAACACATGGGTCTTGTCTCCCTAGTGAAACATACAGTAGATGTTTGATGTGAAACACAGATTTGACCATATATGTGTGTTCGTGGATCTGCGTATATGCATATTCCACATGTTATATCAGGTAGAGTTTAAATCATAAGCAATAAAACCTCAAATGCTGGACTAATGCACTTATTTAATGAGTGGGTGAGAGGCTTTAGGAACCTAGCACTACTACTTTTTATGTGGATAATAAAGAGAAAAGCAAATCCGTTTTCAAAATCGCTTTTGAATCTTAATTGTTTCCACCTGCAGGGTCTGGATACCAAAACCTCTCTCTTTCCCACGTCCATGTTCTGAAGACAGTTGACCAATGGAACAGAAGAAATGCATTCACTTTGAGCTTGGCTCTGGGAAGATAGCTCCCCGGATTCAGTCCCCAACCTTAGTTTGGACTTGGCTAACTCTCCTCCAACACGGAAGGTAGCTTGTTAAAGACTGTATAATCTATGATAGGAAAATTTACAATTTAAATCACACTGGGAATTTTGAATAATTTTCCCACTGAAAGTAGAAAAAAAATACCACCTTGTTAATATCTGATTTTACTAACACTTGTGTACATATTTAAGGTACAATGTATTTAGGAGGACAATTGAGAAAAATAAAACATAATCCATCATTGTGGACTACTACGCCAGGCAGAAGCACGTACTGACCACCCAGTGAAGGCTTCCCTTCATCAAGCTTTCATCAGTTTGAATGAAACTCTGATGTTGTATGATCCAAAAGCAAACGTCTTGTGACCCAAAGTCATACGCACTCTGAAGTGTGTGCTCTACAGTTTGAAGTCATGGTGGTTTTATCTGGTTTATGACAAGCCTGGAAAGCCACCTACAGAACTTGTCTCTTGGAAATGGAGTGGCAGTGTGCAAATCTAGACACATGCAATAGACATTTTTCATCACAAGCAACATTTTGTATCTAGGATGTTTTTTGAACAGAATCTTTTAAAAAAGTCAGTTACCCTGAGGACAATTTTGATAGACACCTAATTTTAGGATTTCAATTGAATTCAAAGTATATTTGAGCTTGCTGAAGTATATTTTGTTACCAAATCTTATACAAATGCATTAGTAATAACTTACTATCTTTTAATATTTATATTCTTTGACCCAGTTGGTCCTCTTCTCAGTACCTGTCTTGAGAACCTATTGTCACATATGAACAAAAACAGTTAGAAAGATGGTTATTAGCACATTGTTTTTAATAATTAAAAAACTGTCTTAAATAGCCAGCAAGAAAAGAATGGTTAGCTGGATGTGGTAGTGCATGTCTATACTGTTAGCATTCAGGTGGCTGAGGCAGGAGGATCACTGCAAGTTACAGAGTGAATTCAAGGCTATACATTGAACTATACATTGAGACCCTATCTCAAAATAAAAAAATACAGATAGCTAAGGATACAGTTCAACCCTGGGTTCAAGCCCCAAGATTAGGGAAAAAGTCAAGGTGAATGCATATATAAAACATGGAATGTTCTTCAAAAGTGATTGATGAGCCAATACATACTATATAAATCAAGAAAGTAAAATGATATGTAACTTTTTGTGAATTTTTAAATGAATAGAAAAAGGTCTAGGAGGATCTAAAAACTGACAGGGGTGACCTATGAGGAAAGCGGGTAACATAGATCCGGTTGTGTAAATATTCCCTAGAGAAGAAAAGGGTTTTCATGTGTCACCCTCCAGACAGCAGTATTATGTGAACTTATTACAAGAATGTATTTGTGCATTATGTGTAATTTTTCATATTAGTATAAGTGCAATTTAAATATTTAAAGCCATAAATACTCCCTCAAACACAGCGCACCTAATAACCTCCCAAATCTTCTCATCTGATAGCTTTTCAGAACATGGTCTAAGAGATAGTTTCTCAGAAATATTACAGTCCAGAAGTTGTCTCAGCCACTCTCCCTGCTCCTAATTTGCCATTTTTCATTTCTTCTTATGACAACAAAGTGGGGAGTCATAAGGAAGCTGCAATGGGCATGCAGTGTATTTGCTGGGTGCCATTAATAGGACTGTCAACCTCAAGACCACTTTGCCTTCAAATCCTGAGTTTGAAGTCATGCGTACCTCCCAGAAGTGCAAGGGTGCAGACTTTCCTACTCCTCTCTGATGAACTTGAACACCATTGCAGAATTTCAGCTTTATTTTTATTTATTTATTTATTTATTTGTTTATTTGTTTGTTTATTTATTTATTTATTTATTTATTTGAGGCAGGGTCTAGCTTTGTAGTTCAGACTGGCTCTGAGCTCACTATGTAGCCTAGGCAAGCCTCGAACTCAGCAATCCTCCTGTCTCTGCCAGTGCTGGGATTAAAGGCGTGAGCCACCATGCCCGGCCAGCTTTATTTTGTAAAACTAAGAATCAAAATAAGAAAAGACTTGACACAGAACAAGAAAGATGGTAAGATGAGAACCAAAGCAGGAACACTCAAGCTTAAAAGGAGTATTTTCTAATGCAAACCTGCCTCGCTCTTCACCACAACACCAGCAACCCATGATCCTCAGAGCTCGTGAGCCTGAGCAAGTGGAAAGCTGTAAACCCCTTGTTTCATCACTTTGTGTCTTTTTATCCGCCCCACCCCCCCCCCGCCCGCCAAATCCAGTTCAGATTCTTGTACCTTGCATTCCGGGCCCATCAACTACGGGTTTTGTGAGACAGAAATTTATTCCATGTAGTGTATATACCATGCAGACTTGTGAGTGTCCTTCCCTCTAGGATCTCTTCCTTGGCTTCTGTTATTCACCACCCATTCAGATTCCTCAAGATCTAATCTAAGCACCACGTGAGCCTGATTTCCCCTGGAGTCTTAGGGTTGCATTTCCTGTTGAAAGCCACTTGTTAGTCACTGCAGCACCACTGTACTTCCTATGGGCCTTGGTGCCATTGGCCATGTGTGATGTTACAGATAATGATACACGTTTCATACTTCTGTAATGAAATGTAAGGGCTGGGAGTAGTGCCGGTGTTCCTGGAATAGACTGCTAAACACAGAACAAGACAAAGTTTTCCCAATAATTAACAGATGAAAACAGTACCCATATTGTCTAGATAACTGTTTAACTCTGTGACCGTACCTAGATGTCAGTAGACAAAGTACCTGGCATGTATTAGGTGCCCAGTAAGTATTTCTTGAATACCTATGAATAAGTAAACGAACAAACACAGAAACAAGTTAAACAATATCAAAAACTCTTTCCTGTCATTTCTTTAAGTATAGCATTGTTAAGGTACAAAATTATAATAAAAGCTTTATTATTCACAGAGTTTCCGTTAAAATTGTCAACATGATTCTTCTGCACTGACAATTTGAATGTCTTACTTTATAATGAAGGGTGTAGAATAATCAAGAATGTGTTTACTGAGTCTTGGTTAGTAGATTGATATCTTTCTGATTCTATCTCTACGGAAACTTGAGGAGATTTCAAGAGATGCTGTTTTCAGTGCCATGAACATAGGTGAGGATTTAGACCCTTAAGGAGAGCAGGCCTGATGGTGACTCATCAGACAGGAAGTACCATTCGTTATGAAGTACCATTCTTCGGTACTTCTGGGCAGAGGCCTACAGCTCCTTCTGGATGGTCAAGTGGGAGCATCTACTGCCCTTGCTCACTCAGCGCATTCTTTATATGACTTACAAGAGCCCCTCCTACCTTCTGATCGCACAGAGGACAGTATGGCAGGAAAGGACACACCAAAAAATATCAGTGTGTTTTAATGAAATTCCAAGATTTCTTTCCTTGTCTCCTCCTTTTTTTTAAACCCCTGTATGAAACTAAGGGGAGTCCTTCCACATAAGCACCAGAGAGATATATAACTACAAACTGAAAGCCCATGACCTCAATCCCTGGCCACCCCTGGCCCCTCATTACTGCAGCAGTTCGTGTAGGGAAGGATTAAAGAGGGCTAGAAATCACTGGGTGAGCACATGAGGGCTCAGAAATTTGACCTTCGTTACTTAAAGTGCACAGTCTCCACTAAAAGCTGGTATATAAGGAGAATTAAAACCAGAACCAGAGAAGGTCAGGTGGAGTGCAGATGCACTAACAAAGATAAAGTGGGAAAAATATCCCCAAATATGCATCTTTTCTTCTAAAAGGGATATGCTGATACCACAAAGAAACATTTTGGCTTTTGCCACTACCTAAAATTTCAAAAGAACCTGCATGCCAAATGAAAAAGTTAAAACCCCAGAAATGACAGAACAAGAGAGGATTTAGAATGTAAATTCCTCCAGCAGGAGACTTTTTTAGGGCACTTTCTAATGAAATGGAATCGGATGATGCTTCCCTCCCTATCTGCTAGCTTTTATTATCTGGATCTGTGAGTTACCCAAGTTTAATGGGAAATACAAGAAGAGATTACAAAGACACTGGCTAGTAAAATATTTTTACAATTGTGAAATTTGCAGTGAGACGCTCTCTTTTCTGGAAAGGAAGAGTAAGGGCCAGGGCCTAACGCCATAAAGCATATGAGCACGGCAACAGCCCCAGTGGGAGCATGAACTCAAAAGCATTTCAAAAAAACGTACCCTAAGAAGTGAATGATTCCCATCTGTAGGCAGCAATGGGGCCACGTTCTATGTCGTTCAGGCAGTTCTGAGGTAGTTCTGTGGGTGTTGGTAGCCGTCCTCAACTGTCAGAGATTTAGGATTATAAGTATAGATGAGGAAACTGAGGCATTTAACTGGCTTTGGCCTAAGTGACTTTGTCCAGAAAGGAAAGCCATTTGAGGTCAGTAAATGTTCGTTAAGTTCTGAACGGAAAATTCTATACCCCACTATGATTTCTCAAGAGCAATGATGATTATAAAAATATAGTATCATCCCATAATGCTTTGTACTTTCCAAAACAGTTTCATAAATATTCAGTGAGCAAATAAATGAGTTAAATACCTGCATAGAAAGAAGGCAAGACATGTATGTGTGTGTATTCTAATTTCTGTGTTTTGTCTCTGTGTCTTTAGACAAATAATGACTCTCTGAGAACAATGCTATCCAGAAGAAAAATAATTTGATACACTTATATGATTCAAATACTTATGGTAGCCATAGGAAAAAAGTTTTTAATAATATATTTTATGCAAATCATAATATCAAAAACGTTTTAAATGCAACTAATATAAAATATTATGATATTTTATACTTTTTGTACTGTCTTTGAAATCTGAGTATAATATATACTTAGAGCATGTCTCAGGATCAATCACCTTTCTAAACCCCCCAGCTTCAAGTTTCCTTTTTTCCCCTAATTTGCATGTCATGTTGCTGGATTTTCTATTGGCTGTGATAGACTTTGGGAATAACAAAACTCAGTTAACATGTTTCATATTTACCAAAGGAGATCCGATAATACGCTCAGAAGATTTCAGCATATTTCCTCAATTCTTAATGTGTGAGTGTGTGTGTGTGTGTGTGGTCATACATACACGATAAATAATTTTATTGTCAAGAATTAACAGCAGGCGTATTTCATGTAAAGCATTATACCAAGTAGCAGGGTAATATCAAATCATCATTTTGGCCAAAATATTTGTAAAGCGACTACAATGCATGAGATCAGGATGACTCACCTGCAAATCTGAGGTGAATTCCAAGTATTTCAACAACTCTGTGTGAGGCACATTTAGTGCTGAATGACCATAACAGAGCCGTGACTTCAGCTCTTGTCTCTGTCCTCCATATGCATCGTCACTTCGTGCAAGCCATTGCCTATCACATCTTTGGTTTGCTTACAGATAAAAGGACCTGAAATAACCTCTAAGAAACTTCCAGGCTAACAGGCTATGACTAGATAATAAAAGTTTACTTCTTTTTAGCCTAAAAGTGTGCACTCCTTACACTTCTGCAATTGGCTACATGCTTGACTTACAGAGGCCTTACAAAGTTCTCAAATTTAGGGGGAAAAAACGTTAAATATAAATTTCAGGTAAAAAACTAATTAAAGGGCCAGAGATTTAGCTCAGTGGTTCCAGCACCTACCTGGCAAGCTCAAGGTCCCTGGTTCGATCCTCCGGGAACCATATACAACAGTACCAGACGTGGTGAGTCACACCTATCAGCAATCAGTAGCACATACCACAGCACTGGGCATGGTGGCTCATGCCTGTCATCCCAGCACTCAGGAAGCTGAGGCAGGAGGATTGCTGAGTTTGAGTCTCGCCTGGGCTACATAGTGAGTTCAGGGCCAGCTTGAACTACAAAGCGAGACCTTGTCTAAAAAAAAAAAAAGCATAAGCATGTCTCATACAATGTTTGATATGTACTTGTGCTAAAACATTCTATTTTCTAATCTGAAATTCCAATTTAAACACCACTTTACATTTCATGTATTCTGCAGGTACTATGAAAGTCTCATCCCTTATTGCACAACCAGAGCTTAAAATTTGCTATAGTAAATGAGATAAACACAAACTTTTGTCAGAGCCAATGAGTTTGAGTCTTAGTTTAGCACATTTTTAAAAATTTACTGGTATATTTAGATATAGATTATAATAACATTCAATAGTGAGAATTTGTAGCTATACATGATATATCTTGATCCTCATTTTTCCCACTTTCCTGTCCTCCTTACTATGCCCTACCTCCTTATGTACATAAGCTTTGATTTTTTTTCTTCTATCAAATTTTTTCTTTCCTGTCTTTGCTTTTCCCTGCCCCCACCAATTTCCCCTTTCCCTTTGAATATTTTCTTCCTTCTTCACAATACTTATCATACGTTTTGGACTTCATTTACACCTTTAGTTTCTCACACTAGAAAAATGATATGGTATTTACACATCTGTTTCCTATTTATCTCACTTATGAGTATGTCCAAGGTACACCATTTGCATATAAGTAATTTTATCATTCTTTATGGCTAAATATTACTCTATTTTTTTTAAACACATCTTTACCCAATCTCCAGTTGATGGGCATTTGGGCTGTTTCCAAGATTTAGCCATTACAGAATGGCTTACTACATTTTCACTGAAACTGATGAATAAAGTATTTCTCCATATTCCATAAGTACAGAACCTGTGGGTCAGAGAACATGTCTAATCAGTGCAGTTGATATTTGCTTGAGGAAGGATGAGAAGTAAGTGACATAATGTATGGGCCAGGTTCTTATGAAGTGTTCAGTAGTGACAGAATTAGTATAGTTATGGAATGTATGGAATAATGGCATGTAGTAGAACTATTGTGGAGATGGTAGGAGCTGTGGATATGTAAGAAAAGATAAAAGTTGAATCTGAATGCTCTCTCTGAAGACAGACATGAGTAACAATATAAAAGGTCCTGAACAGCTAAGGGAGGGTAATAGCAGGAAGGAAACAGGCACAAAACTTGGGACGACAGGACACAAAATGTCACTACCTCACAGTTGTGTGGTTCACTAAGCACTCCAGTTCCAGAGTTCCTCGGTATTTCCAAACAGTTTCAAGGACTGAATTCAATTTATAAACACTTGAAGTAGCCCACCTCATGGTTAGTTCAGAAAAGAATCTCTCTCTCTCTCTCTCTCTCTCTCTCTCTCTCTCTCTCTGCTCTCTCTGTCTCTCTCTGTCTCTCTCTGTCTCTCTCTCTGTCTCTCTCTCTCTCTCTCTCCCCCTTCATTTCCTCCCTTTTTCTCCCCTCCCCTCCCCAATTTCATGTTCATAATAGTAAATAGAGCAATCTGAATTGTGATGTCTCTTCCTTAGGGACAGGGCTGATGCCACCTTCAGGACAACTCCCACTCCACAACTCTCACTTCCATTTATACTAGATACCAAATACAAATGCAGTGTGTAAATGTGGCCTTGCAGGTTTTGAGCAGAAGTTGGAGAGGATAAGTCTTTGCCCTTATAGAAGTATAAGCAAGACGTGTTAGGTTTCTTTTAGTTTCATTCCAAGTCTCTTTCCTCGATGGCTACCACTGATATGGCATGTTACTCCCAAACTTTAAAGGCCAGAAAGCTCCTTCCAATTTTGCTGTAGGCTTGAGAAAGCCTCACCCTGCCTGACTGAGAGTGATGAAAACTACAAGTCCATTCCTCCCAAATTGCTTTCTAAATTGTTGGTTGTAATGACACCAGCAAACCTGCCATATTGTGTTCGTGCTGTTTCTCCAATCTTTTCTTTTTCTTTTCTTTCTGCACACCTCTCTCAGCTTGTTAATTCCATCCTCCACATCTTATCTGCTGTGTAAAGCTCTCCCTGTCTACCCTTCTAGTCTTTTTATCTAAACTTCTCCACCAATACTAACTGGTTTAGAGGAGGAGGAAGAAGACAGACAGAGAGAGAGAGAAAAGATAAGACAGAGAGAAAAGAAAGAAAAGACAGAGAGAAAAGATAAAAGTTGAATCTGAATGTTCTCTCTGAAGACAGACATGAGTAACAATATAAAAGGTCCTGAACAGCTAAGGGAGGGTAATAGCAGGAAGGAAACAGGCACAAAACTTGGGACGACAGGACACAAAATGTCACTACCTCACAGTTGTGTGGTTCACTAAGCACTCCAGTTCCAGAGTTCCTTGGTATTTCCAAGAAAGAGAGAGAGAGAGAGAGAGAGAGAGAGAGAGGGAGGGAGGGAGGGAGGGAGGGAGAGAGAGAGAGAAATATGAGGCATTTCCAGATGAAATATATGCATTATGAGGACAAAAATAGAGACTGAAGTTCTCTGTCTCATCATGCTGTGTAAAACAATGGCCTTTATTTGTTTAACAAACCATATTTTTTAGGGAATAACAATGTAACACTCAAGACTTTTAAAATAACCCATGATTTCAGTTCATTAAGGCTGGTCTAACCTTTCAAAGCTGATGTAAATTGTCAGATTTACATGATCAAAGGGAGGAATCTGGAACAGTCCATACCGACCCAGGATGTTGTCCAACAGCAGAGCTGGCCACTGTCGCCCAGAAGGGCAAAGCAGCCTCTGGTCGTTGGTGCACCTGGCAGTGAGGACTGACGCACATGTGGCCTGCACCGCGTGCTGCTCAACTTGAGTGTGTGATACTGCACGGTTCCCGTCAATTTGAGAATCAGGATGTTACTTAAAAGCTAGAGGTACCAGAGACAAGTTCTAGATCCTCCTAAAGGTGACTGCAAGAGGTGCAAGGGACAGAGACAGGAGGATTGCTGAGTTCGCGGCGGCTTGCCTGGGCACCATAGTGAGCTCAGGGCCAGCCTGAACTACAAAGCGAGACCCTGTCTCAAAAAGAAAAAAAAAAAAAAAAAGGGGTGCAAGGGACCTGCGTGTGGTCCAAGATCTAGGGCAGAAAGCCAGTGCCCACAAGATACTGTGATCTTTATGTGACACACCTTTTACGTCACTCACCAGTCCTGCACAGAAGGACAAAGGGAATCCTTTGTCCCAGAAGACAGGTGAATAGCAGCGCTAATGGGAAGGGCAGGCCTTACAGATCTTAGAGGACCAAAGCTAATTCCAGGACCCATCCCTGTGAAGCAAAATCTAATGTTCTTCCCAGTCTTGAGAGCTGAGCCCAAGAATTGTGGAGGACCATGCTTGTCAGTGAAGGGATGTAGCACTTTCATGTAGTTACAGGCATTGAAAACTGAGGAAGGGAAAGCCTGATGATAGACTTTATTAAAGTAAATAGACTGACATCATCAGTAGTCAACTAGCCTTATATCATTTATATTCTCAATCTCAGTTAAGATTAAATGTCCTTTATATTAAAATTATATAAAGCATCTAATTAATTTAATTATATAAATTAAAAATTATATAAATTAATAACCATTGTTTAATATTTAAATGTGTGCATGAAAGACAACATCACTGGGTACCCCATAAATATGTACAATTTTAATGCATTATGTATCACTTAAAACTAAATTTAATTTTTTAATGAAACAAATTTTTTTGGAAAAGGAAACTCAATTTTCCAACTTGTCATTTGAAAGCAATCCTAGTGACAGTCAAGAATGGATGCTCTGGGCTGGAGGGTTAGCTCAGTGGTTCTGGCACCTGCCTCGCAAGTGCAAGGTCCTGAGATCGATCCCCAGTAACCACATACAATGCTGGGCATGGAGACTCATGCCCACCAGCAATCAATACCACATACCACAGTGCCGAGTGTGGTGGCTCACGCCTGTAATCCCAGCACTCGGGAGGCAGAGACAGGAGGATTGCTGAGT
Organism: Thryonomys swinderianus; assembly: GCA_004025085.1. Classification (NCBI taxonomy): domain Eukaryota; kingdom Metazoa; phylum Chordata; class Mammalia; order Rodentia; family Thryonomyidae; genus Thryonomys; species Thryonomys swinderianus. The sequence continues at coordinate 10,711 of PVIC010022460.1, read as the reverse complement.
TCAAGGCTTGCCTGGACTACATAGTGAGCTCAGAGCCAGCCTGAACTACAAAGCAAGACCCTGTCTCAAAAAAGAAAAAAAAAAAAAAGAATGGATGCTCTTCGAAAGGCTACAGGGAAAGAACGGTACCACTTTTTCTATGATGCTGTAATGTTGCCTGCTTCAGAAATATACTGAGAGTCTTAGGGAGGTCTCCTCTAACCACCTGCCTACCAATCTGTGCATGACCCATTCCCTCTACACCACGGGTGTGCTGGACAGAACAGTAAAAGCATTGACTACAATGAGGGACAGCAATCTAGATGTCTTTCCACACAAAATCGGGAGGCAGGATAGAAGTTAAATACACTAGGAAAGCTGTCATATAAACTTGAAAACAAAGGTGTTTCAAAAATCCCATTGTAACTTTCCTAGCATGCTCCCACACCTACTTTCCAAGAAGGTTTCTATGTTTCCACTTCGGTCCTCGTGGGCGTCAGCTTTCGCAAAGCCTAGAGAAGGACAAACAACAGCTTGCACTGAAAACCTCCAGGAGCTGCAGGGTCTTCTCTGCCATGTGCCTTGGGGAGCATGAGATTCGGGGGCGACTGGGCATGTACAGAATCGCTGCCATCCGATTTGGAGAGTGGACATTTATTTCAACAGTATGTAGAGTACAAGAGTTAAATGAAGTCAGTGGGAAGATAAATAAAAACAGAAATTCCTACTATCATTTGAAGGTATCATTTTTTAAAAAAAAAGCCTGCTTAAAATTTCTTTGATTCCCTTACAAAACTGGTCTGGTAAATAATTGCTTATTCTCTCCCCATAGTCTTACTCTGAGGTCCTTAAAAATTCCTAATCCTATGGCAACCTGAATTTGTAGAGTTTAGAATTTAATTTGGTTTTCTCTCTAATTTAGGAAAAAAATGTATTAGAATCAAGCAATAAAGTATTTCTCTAAATAATCTTAATTAATATTTGGACATTATTTCATTGCTGTTCTAGGATAGTGTAAAAAACAGTTTAAGTTTACCATAAACTAAAAATTGAGAGGATGTGCAAGTTTCTTTTAAAAATACAGAATGAAAGGCAAATAGCTCTAATATTTTTTGTTTATTCAGAATATCATTTTCTTCATCTGTCCATGCATTCTATATGTTAGCACAAGACTTTTCCAACATTTTAAATTCCATTAATCTAAAATATAAAGCCTTATATCTGTGATATATTACTAATTCTAATAGATAAGATCACCCAATTATAAACTTCAGCTTACTCTTATTAATGTAGCAAATGAAGTCATGGAAGTGAGTGAGATCTCATTTTGGATAAGGTTCCGTTTCTTGTTAAACGTTGTTATTCCAGAGTTGGGCATATATCATCATTGATATAACAATAACAGATGTCTTATTTGTGGATTCTTCCCCTGTCTGCCTCACAGCCATGATTTTACTACTTGTGAAAGATTACAAAAAATTACTGGAGGATTGATAAGAGGTTGCTGCAGTATTTATCTAGAAGCCAAGTATAATATTGTTTTTCCAAACCCATTAACGAACACAACTTAATCTTGACTCTGAAGAGCTGCATTATTCTTTGTTCTTTGGTCAGTCTGTGTGATTACGGTTTCAGAATCTTTGTCAATAAAGTTGGATTTGTCACAATAGCAGATGTTAGCTGGGGTGTGAATAAACTTCCACCTTTCTTTTCTCTCTCTCTCTCTCTCTCTCTCTCTCTCTCTCTCTTTTTCTTTCTTCCTCTCCCTCTCTCTCTCTCCCTCTCCCTCCCCCCCTCTTTCTTTCTTTCTCAGTTCTGTTCACCTATTTAATTATTTTGCTTTCAGAGAGGGTCTCACTAAATGGCTAAATTGCTTGACCTGGGCTCAAACTTGCAACTTTCCTGCCTCTACCTCCCAGAGTGCTGGGGTTACACATGTATGCCACCACACCCCACTCTATCTTTAGTCTCTGAAGACATGAAAAATCTTCTTTTGCAAGAGGTGGTAGCATACAATTTTATAGTGTCTACTAAGTCTGTTCCTTCTTAAACTGCACTTATATGTTTGAGTACAAAAATTCACAAAGGGCTTACAACCTGCTTGTTTGAGGGCTTAATTGAATCCATCAAAAACAAAGGCAACAGAAATGTTGGTATTTTCAGAACATTTTAATTACTTCTTCTGTTGATTCACTCCATAAAAGAAAACCAAGAAATGTTTAAACACCAGGCACAGTCTAAACACGATCCTCAGGGCCATGTCCCCGGGCTCCATCAGCAGCGCAGCTCTAGCTCCCTCACCAGATGAGAGGAAGGTCAGGGTTCAAGTGTGTCATGAAGAGGCTGTAGAAACTTTTTAGGAAACAGCTCATGAGCTTTCTTAATATTTCAAGAATTGCCCTTGAGACTTCCGTTAACATTTCTAATGACACATTAAACCAGCCAGCCTTTTTCAATATGAATGCAGATGTAGCATTTTTTTTTCTTACAAGTTGGGCAGTGGAAACCTGGGGTTTATCTAGTTTTATTCTGTACGCTTATCAGCTAGGGTGCATTCAAGGAAACCACTTTAGATCTTCTGGGCAAAGTTGACCTGATCCAAGGAAATGGTAATACAGTGAGGGCAGAGCTGAGAACTGGAGGGGGAACAAGGAAGTAATGTAGAAATCAGCTACGGCAAGACATTCTCCCACATCCAAGAGGCTAAAGGAGGAGCTGGCAAGGAGCCAGAGGTGCCCAGTGGGAGCTAAAGCCCCCAGAGCAGCATCTGATGGGAAGAGGGACCTCAACAGCAAGGACTCAAGGAAGATGGCCACTGCCAGGCAAACAGCTTCCCCAGTCCAAGAAGACTCGAGGTTGGCAGTAGGTGGCATTGCCCATATGCCCGCCTTAAAAGTCACTCATCTGCTCAGACTCCATAACCCTCTGCATTGTCTCAGCAACACACCATCCCCAGCGACTGAGCAGGGTGAGCATCTCTGCACCATTATTATTGTGTGTTACTAGAACTTTCTATGGCAATGTCTGGCCGCAGTGACAAAACTCTAGGGAGACCCAACTAGCTCCAATACCACACACTGTGTTCATTAAGGCTCTGCTTATAAATTTTATGAGCTTTTAATTAGTCAGTCCCGTGAGCTCTTTTTACTGTGTTTGCTTCTTCTGTTTTTCAAAATATTGAATTTTTCAGGAAAGCATATACCATGTTATAGCAGAAGCACACATAGATAAATATATCACTTGGTGTGGCTACAAAGCACTATCATAGGAAAAGGAACAATATGGCTTATTCATTCATTCATGCAGGACTGATTATATGTCCTGGCACTTGGTAAATTCCAGTGTGAATTAGATATTGGGAGAGTCATCGTCTCCAAAAGATGGCATGCTCATCTGTTAGCAGATCTTTAAAACTGATACAGTTATAGTAGAAGAGATTCCAACAGCATAATGAGAAAGGTAGAGCAGAGTAAGAATAATTTGGTCTATAGGTATCAAGAACTTCTTCAAGAGGTGGTGATATCAGTGTGGTCTTAAAAGGTAAGTGTGCTGAGTGGTGAAGGAGAAAGGAGGTATCCCAGGCAGCAGGAAAACTTGCATTAATTAAAACAGTGAATTGACTTAAGAGTTTGCTCAAGAACCAGAAAGGAGAGCCCAAGCTGAAAATAACCAGAACCACAGTCACTACAAGAAGGGAAGTGCTACCCAGCTGCAGAAGTCCTGTCGATCCAGCACAGGGTTTTGCGTGCATCCTGTGGACAACTGTTCTCCTGCTGAGGTCTCGAAGGAGAGAGATAACTTGGAGAAAACTGTTTTCAGAAAGATCACTGTGGTGCCTGTGTGAAGAACAGACTTGAAGAGAGGAAGATAGATTCTAGGGAGATCAGGTAGGAGGCTGCATCTAATGCTACAAGCAAAAATGACGAGGGTCCAAGTCAGTGGCCACGAGAAGGATTAAAAAGGGACTTTAGCCAGAGGACCTTTCTGAGGGAGAAACGACAAGTGTGATGACCAGTTATACATGGAAAATAAGGTACATTAGTCAAGGATGACTTTAAGACTTCCAGCTGAGCCGAGAGAGGTGAAAGAGGCTACTGAAATGTGAGCTGAGGCGCCCAACTCCAAAAGGAGATGTAAGTTTGAGAATGAAGACAATGGGCTTAGTGCCTCTAATTTCAAACTGCTGAGAGGATTTCAGAAGTATCATTGGGCTTCAGTTTCTGCGAGATAGCTCTATCCACAGGGAGACCCATGGTTGGAAGATGCTTAATTGCTTGATTTGCATATAATAGCCAAATAAAAGGTAGCCTAATTTCCTGATGCATTTAACAGGTTTTACTTAGCCATGTTGGTATTCGAGTTAGAAATCTATACCCTTAGTGTTTTAAAATAGTACAAAAAGCAGCAATGTACTTCCAAAGCAAGAAAGCATTTGTGGGGTTTGGTAAGCACACAATATGGAGATTGAAATTAAAAAAAAAACTACAATTCAGAGTGGGAGTACAGCATGTTATAACCAGGGACAGATGTAGTTTCATGGAAATGCTTATAGTGTACATTGAGAAGGCGACACATAGCTTTGAATTAATAGGAATATATATTCTAATTAATTGACAGCAAGAGCTGTTGATAGAATGAAAGAACAGATCTCTAGCTCCCTAAGCAAGCACCCAGACACAGTTCAATAAATTGCTGAGACTCTGTCTTTATATAATATATGAAGTAGTCCTGCCATAATCAGCCTATGTTCTCCTACCCTCCATCTATTATTTTGATTTTGGGGGTTCTTTTTCACACTTACAGTTAGCATGCCCAAAAGAGAAAATTATAGAAAGGAATTAGCACAAAGAGAAAGATAACAATTCAGAAAGAATATTTTAACTCAGATAGAAGGGCCCACACTATTCTTTTGAGGAGTTTGTGACTTAGAAATTAAATAAGGAACACTTTATCACTGTAGCATTAAAAGATAAAAAGGTAATGGGTTAAACTGTACCATAACATATTATCTTACCAGGTTAGAATTAGAACAATCTTCTGTGTGCTAAGTTAATATACTTCCTTGCTTTATTAGAGATGGCATTTAAGGGTGTAGCACTTGCTAAGCATCCTTGAGGTTCTGGGTTCAAACCCTACCACTGCAAACCAACAGATGAACAAGAAAATACTCCTAGATGAACTACTTCAGACATTTCATCTACCCACCTGTCAAATCTCTAAAAAGTGTTTAAATAAGGTCAGTCAAAAAGGCAGAAAAATGAGAACACTGGTGCAGAGTTTGATTTCTATTTGTAGTGCTGTCCTACGAAGTAAAGGCAAAGTTCAGGCCGTTTGCTAAAAGTGTTGCTAAAATGATGCTTCTGTTTGTAGTGTGCTGATTCTGCAGTATAGAAATATTTTAAGCCAGATTACTCAAATAAATCCTTTACTTTAATATGCAATTGATTAGCCAGTAGTGTACATAAAGAGAACATAATTGTAAATTGCCCAAGTAGTCTGTAAATATTCCCCTTAGGAGTGTCAAAATTGCAAGCCATAATGGTAGTGGAAACTTGAATAAAGTTCTGTAAATTAAATGCACTAGTAATGATGTCTCTACCAAACCAATATTATCATTATCATTTACTAAACAATTTACTTGGTGCCAGGCTCAAAGTGAAGGGAGGAAGAACATAAAGATAAGTAAAATTTAATCCCTGTTCTTTGAAATTTAAAGGATAAATTACAAGTATGTGGAACTATGTATAACACAAGGATAAATGTTACTATCTATAAAAAGTTGCACATTTGGGTACAATGTGAGAAACACCCACTATAAGCCTGGCCCCCAGAAAATGTTCAACAAACAATAACCTTTCCTATTGAGAGGAGCTTCATACAAATAGGAATTTATTCAAGAAGTGGCATTGCACACTAAATATAGTACAGGTCTCAGTTTCCTCCAGGGATCTACCAGAAGTAGTCACAGAGAATCAGCTCTGTCTGGGGTTCAAAGGGAGGCCACGCTGGAGAGGAACAAGTACCCCACAGATACAGAGACGCACCTGAACAAAATCAAGAAATCCCGAAGTATGAAACTGGATGAGGAGCTCAAGAAATCTCCAGGTAAAACAAGTAGGTTGCACAATTCTCAGCAGGATGGAGGCTACACCAGTGGGAACTGCTACTCTTCGGGGTGTATGGCTAGTGTCAACATCCTGATAGAAGGACACAGAAATAGCCCACACAATTGCTAGTAGGCGCTGCAAGAAGAACACATGGAAAGAGGGCGAGGTGTTCCGAACTTTTGAAATCAGGACAGAGTAGTCTTATCAGAGGATGGCATTATCTTTCTCGTAAATAACCCAGAAGAGCATGTGTTTTAACTCAAGAGCAAAGTTGCCCGTAAATCTCTTGAATTCATAATCATTTTGGTCCTGTGATGGGAGCCGAGAACTTGGGTGTCTTCGCATTCCGGAAGACTCAAACCACTTCTCAAGATGCTGCCCACCATGTAGGTCTCCACCCCACGAAAGACACCAGATCCCTTGGAATGCAAGACAGAGACTGCCTGCTGAGATGCAACGAATTTACACCTGAACTTTATCTCCTTGTAGGTTTTCTAAAATTATATAAAAGTTTATGGTTTGGTACAGAGTACTATGCAAAGCAGAAAAGCTTTTGAAGCCAGGGCTCGAGGAAGAAACACCTAGGAAATGTTGTATGCTCCTTTAAAGCTTGGCAAAATTTTTGTGTTGTGGTGCACACAGAAATGAATTCTGAATGTGAGTCAAACAGTAGGAGGGCACTGTTGACAGCTGGATCTGTTGGAAAGCTGCTCACTTAACATGCTGCAAGGAAAATCATGAATTCCCTACTTGGCATTCACTTTCATCCAGTGATACTTTCCTTTAAAAATGTAAAATAGCACGAATACAGTAAATGAAGTGCATTTGTTATTTGTTTACGGCTTGAGAGCTTCTGCCTTGTGAAAAGGCGAAAAGGCCTGGAGGCAAAGGAATCTGACATCTCAAACAGAAAATACTGTGGACAAAACTAAAGGCTGGGCTGAGTATTCAGCAGGAGTCAGAGTCGCTCTCTCGGGAAATGGCCTTCATTTGGGAGACTCTAAAACTCATTCAGGCCACCAGGGTACCAGTTAGCACATGGCAGCTGTAATTCACTAAATGGAACCCTGGTGGCCTGAAAGAATCAATGCTACGGAAGAGACAAACCTACCTACAGGGAGCAAATTAGGTGCTAGCAGAATGTCTGATTATTTTGCCATTTATATTTATAGAGTCAGTGAGTCAACAAGTATTTATTGACCCCCAGAGGTGGTGTTGCTATCTAATAAATGGGTGGGTACTTATTAGAGGTTAGACACAGTCTCTTGCCCTCAAGGAGATATACGATCTAATCAAAGTGATGACTATACTTTAAAATGAACACCTATTAATATATACTACCAAAGAGAAGGGAGAAAGTTTGGGTTGGAGATTTTCTTGACATACTGGAAAATAAGGTATCAATAGGTAAGATAAACCTCTGGAAGTCGAATTTGGATAGTATTTGTATGTTGCTTAGTTTCTTTTGTTTGGGTTTTTATGCATCTTATTCTTTTTATGCTTTTTATTTTGTGCATTCTTTTATTTTGTTTAATATTTACAAGCAGGGACATGGTAAAACAACAGGAAGGGCAAAATTATTTGAAAATTTCAGGGAAGTTTGAATTAAAAATTTTTGAGATTAAACAAGGGAGAAAAATAGTACTAGAACAAAATGAGTTTCTTCTTGGTGGGAAGGCTAAAAGACACAAGGTGAATTCAATTACATATGAGGGAAAAACAGATTTTTTTGTAAGCCTGGTAGGTAGGAAAATTTTAAAGGAAAACAGCAATTACCCAGTAAACAATTCTTTGGAGGCAGTTATTCACAGAAATACATGCTCTGAGCAATGAGTAATATGTTTAGCTATATAGAGTAGGATTATGAGTAAAGGGAATTGGAACTTTTTTTTTTAAAGGGGTGATAATTCTTAGATCTTAATCTATATAGAGCTATCTGGTGGAGCCAGAGAACAGTGAGAAAATCAGTTGTGTAGAGTGCAGGTCTTTTGAAATAGATAATAGTTCCATTTGAGTCATGTTGAGTTTTATAACAGGAAATCCAGCGAGTATTACAATGAAGGCTAAGTGAAATCTGTGGATGAAAAGGGAAATTTGTATAAAAAGAGAAGAAACGTTAGTTTAGTGTAAGGAAGTCATTGCAAGTTTGGATGAGAAATTCAAGAGAATTTCTCAAAATAAGGAAAAGGTAGGGGGCCGGAGGGTTAGCTCAGTGGTTTCGGCGCCTGCCTCACAAGTGCAAGATCCTGAGTTCAATCCCCAGTAACCACATACAATGCTGGGCATGGAGACTCACGCCCACCAACAATCAATACCACATACCACAGTGCCAGGCATGGTGGCTCATGCCTTGTAATCCCAGAACTCAGGAGGCAGAGGCAGGAGGATTGCTGAGTTCGAGGCTTGCCTGGACTACATAGTGAGCTCAGAGCCAGCCTGAGCTACAAAGCGAGACCCTATCTCAAAAAAAAAAAAAAAAGGAAAAGGTAATGAAGAGTAAGAAACTATGTTGGCAGTTGAGATTTCCCTTGAAAGTCTCTGTGAAAAGAATAAGGCCTTTATATTTTCAGAGATGCATATTCACTGAGCTTAAGAAATTTTGCTCATGGCTCTCTTCAGAGCAGCTGGGAGGAGAAATTTAAAGCAGGGATCAAGGAAAACTCAGGGACACTTGGCAACTGATACCAAAGGTTTCCTTGAAACCCTTCTTACCTGAGGGTGGACTTCATGCGAACCAGGGACCTGGGCTACCATGAGCACTAGTCTTTTTTTTTTTTTTTTGCGGCACTGGGATTGAACTTGGGCCCTTGTGCGTGCAAGGTTGGAACTGTAACACTTGAGCTATACAGCCCTAGCATTAGTCTTATTCATAATGTCCACACTGAACCCCATGGCTCTTCAAAGTGCTGTTACAAAAACCAAACAGCCTAATTTCCTACTATGCTGAACATGATCTTGTCGAATCTCTTTGACTATCCCTTTGCTCAAATATCAAGTAGCTTAGAAATAGGTTCTATCTCAGAAGGATGTTGTGAATATTAAACAAGAAAATAACATATCTCATATCTGTTCTTTGCAAAGTCCTCAAAACATGCCAGCTATGGGCCAGAGATTTAGCTCAGTGGTTCTGGCTCCTGCCTCGCAAGTGCAAGGTCCTGAGTTTGATCCCTGGTAACCACATACAATGCTGGGCGTGGTGACTCACACCCACCAGCAATCAATATCACATACCACAGTGATGGGCGTGGTGGCTCAGGCCTATAATCCCAGCACTCAGGAGGCAGAGACAGAAGGACTGCTGAGTTCGAGGCTTGCCTGGGCTACATAGTGAACTCAGGGCCAGCCTGAACTTCAAAGCAAGACCCTGTCTCCAAAAAAAAAAACAACAAACAAACAAAAAAAACATGCCAGCTATTACTCTAATATACATTTTTAAAACATATACACAATTGTATATTCAATATACCATCTACTTATAATTGTTAATTTATTTGTGTTTTCCATAAATCTACATCCAAATCTTCCAAATCTACATCCTTCTTTTGATTCTACAGTAAATGCCTTATTTTTGAGAACACACTTCATTCTGATTTGTCCATTTACAATTTTTTCCAAAATTTATACATTTTAAGCTCTGGACATCTTGTGTCCAAGAGAATCCATGAAAAGCTGTTATCTTTTAGCATTTATTCAGGTAAAATGGCATTCTGGGTTTATGCTATACTGAGCAATGCTTCAAGAGTGCAGCAACTCAACACACCCCTCTTCTTTGCCTTGCTATGAACCCACAGTTAGCCTATGTTGACATAGATGGAGTCCCCCAAGGAATCCTTGAGTGAAATCATGTGATCTCTAAACATGCAAGGGGAAGCTGGAGCTACTCTGGATCTTCTGGTGAAGAACATGGGGCACGTGAACTATGGCAAATATATCAATGACTTCAAGGACTTTGTTTCTTAACTGACCCTGGCCTCTGATATTCTCACCAACTGGACGATCTTCCCACTGGACATGGGAGGTAGAGTGTGTAGCCACCTGGCATGTTGGGTTGGCCATGATACTGGCTGCCATGCTAAGTGCTATCCTCACGGTTCCTTTAACTATACACTCCCGGCCCTCTAGGAGGGCAACTTCTCCACTCCCAGTGAAAACCTAGACCTCCCTAGGACACCTTCATAAAGTTTCCTAGATGAAGCAAGAGTATGGATTAGTGTTTTAACACTAATTGGTATGGATTAGTGTTTTAATGTTGGCTGCTACCACCAGCCTGGAGTCCCCCAGTTGACCTCGTTTTTTCCAGCACATGTCATGACAACCTTAGCTTCAAACAACCTCACAGTGCTGAAGCTATGATCTCACTGGGAATGGAGAAATCACCCACATAGAAGGCTGGGAGCAACTGTGGCCTGGAAGTGTGTGCTGTGGGGCTGGTAGACAAGCCAGCTATTGGCACATCTGTTACTTGCAATCCCTTCTAGGCCTGGTTCATCAAAACTTGTGGATGGATGATATATGATGACTATGATCCTTCGGGGTTCTAGCCCTGTACGGACCTCATAGGCCCTCCTCTGGAGAATTAATTGGAAAAGTTTATGATTCATGTTTCTACCTGAGATTTCCCTGGC